>CAAKHF010011374.1:0-24106 GCA_901007745.1 Hippocampus kuda
TTTGTTTGGATTTGTGGTACAGTATGGCTGCATTCAACCAAATGCAACTCACTGGGGTGCGGCTGAGAACCCTAACACACTCTCAACCACAATAGCATGACACACACACACACACACACACACACACACACACACACACACGTGGACAAGTGTGGACATGGCAATATGAAGTAAAGCTTTTTGAGTGAGGTATGTCTTTCGACCATACGACAAGACATTCAAATATAATGACAAAGTCGTTCAACTGCACTGGTAAAGTTGTTTGAACATATTTGGTAAAGTTGTTTGAATACATTGTTAAAACACTGGCTAAAAATGTTTTATTTCTCATAATGCCATGGAGTACTGACTTTAAGCACATTCATTCATCTTCCGAACCGCTTTATCCTCACGAGGGTCGCGGGGGGTGCTGGAGCCTATCCCAGCTGTCTTCGGGCAGTAGGCGGGGGACACCCTGAATGGTAGCCAGCCAATCGCAGGGCACACAGAGACAAACAACCATACATGCACACACTCGACACCTAGGGACAATTTAGAGAGTTCATTCCGCCTGCCATGCATGTTTTTGGAATGTGGGAGGAAACAGGAGCACCCGGAGAAAACCCACGACTTTAAGCACATGTCCATGTTAATACTCGGTGGCATTACTGGGAAAATGCGATGCTTTTACCATTTAGCCTAGCGAGGTAATAACGTTGATGAGTCAAAATCAACTCGACTATCATCAATTTAGTGTGGACAGTAGATTATTAATCCGAAGTCATTCAACCTCCGACATCATCGACAGTCAAATAGAGTGCATGCACACAAATGAAATAGTCCTTCTCAGGCCGAGGCTGTGGCTGGTGCCTCATCAAGCCAACAGATGTTGTGTATCAGGGAAACACCCACTGTGATAATAAACACAATCATTTTCACAACAAATCAGTGGCTGTTAGACCACAGGACGATCCAAGCCATGTGAAACTGTTAACAACACATGCTTGGGAGATCATCACAAGAAAATAGTTCTGAGGGCAACATTAATGCCATCCTGATGTTCATGTGAATTGTAGTCAATAATAAAATTGAGGTCGGCAATCACAAATACCTAAATTGGTCGATCGACTGACAAAAGTATACATATAGTACTGGATGTCATGAACGCTTTATGGATAAATCAGACAGTATTATGAACTATCCATCCATCCATTTTCTTATCCGCTTATCCTCACGAGGGTCACGGGCATGCTGGAGCCTCTCCCGGCTGTCTTCGGGCATTAGGCGGGATACACCTTGAACTCGTTGCCAGCCAATCACAGGGCACCCGTAGAGGAACAACCATTCGTCATCACAAACACACCAAAGGACAATTTAGAGCACTGGTGTCAAACTCAAGGCCTGGGGGCCAGATCTGGCCCACCACATCATTTTATGTGGCCTGCGAAAGCAGCTCAAACATGTCAACTTCCATGATCCTTTCTAAAATGTCTACCAACATTTTAAATTCTCATATGTAATAAATAACAGATATATGAGAGATTTATTCTAAGCATTTTCTTGTTACCAAACCCCTCATGATTGCAACTTAAACAATAGTTGAATCAACATTTATGCGTGACTTCTTTATATGGTTTCAGTCATAATGGCCCTTCAAGTGAAACGGTAACTAAAATGTGGCCTGCGCCATGAATGAGTTTGACACCCCTGATTTAGAGTGTTCCATTAACCTGCAATACATGTAATAATAAAATAAAAATGTGCGCCGAATCGTTCAGGGTAAAAGGCTTGCATGCGGATAGACATTTGGGATCATCAAAATATGAAAAGACTTCAAATGCCTTTGATGGTGAGGCTGTTGAGTGGGGGAAAAGCTCATCTTACAAAAAGAGAAGCGGAGGAGGGCGAGAAGGAAAGAAAAGATGACTAACAGTCACAGATGGGGAAACAGAGATGAGCAGGGGATGAAAATGTGGAAAAAACAACAGGAGGTGCTGGGTGACTTGATTCAGCAGTTATGTGGCTATTGTGTCATATTATTCTTAGTAGTAGTATTTTTCTTTTGTACTTTTATTTTTGCCTCAAAAATGTAATTACCTTGATTTATTCCAATTTTTTGAGGATACACTGTGTTATTCTTTTCATCATAAATGGTTTATTTGTATCTTTGAATGTGGCGAAAAGTTCTACAATATCTTAACAAATGTATTACGTGTAACCGCACTTGTTTTTCCTGACACCCTGCCGACTCATTCTGCCCATCTTCATCTTTTTTTAACGAACCTTGCGGCTTATGTCAAATGTCATTTTTAGTTGAAAAATGGATGGTGGGCCACAAATGGCCCCGGGCCGTAGTTTAGATACCAGTGGATTATACTGCCGATTTTTCACATTGAAAATTGCTTTGACAATTAAAAAAATTTTAAAAAATGATTTAAAAAAAAAAACAATTTAAGTGCCAGTGCTATTGAAAGTGTATAATTTTGCATGTCTGTATGTAGACCAGGAATTAAAGACAATTGTCCTCTGATGGAGAAAAATACCAATCCAGTAATCGTTGAAAGATACGAAAAAGAAAACGAAAGTGTTATGTGACACATGATGAGGAATGTTAGTGTCCTTCACTGACCTTGCAAGCTTTGGACTTTGGAGCACTGCCAAACCAGGACTGGAAGAGCAAGTTGCATGGAAGAGCACGTTTGAAAAGAGAAAAGGTATTTCATTCCTTCACATCATCGTGGCACTTTTCTCAAAAAGGAGCATGTCTGTACCTTCAACAGTGAAATAAAGTCAGACAGTTGCAGAGAAAAAAAAAAATCTCAGAGAAAACGACCGACCAGGGGAACTGACAGCACTAGAGTACAGTTGACACTGTTCCCGTGTGGCCGTTATGGTGCAACATAATGCTCAAAACAGAGCTGCTCTGATGATGCAATCAAAAAGGGTTCTAACAGGTTGCGCAGAAGTTGAAATGAGGGTGTGGTGATACAGAAATCTCTTAGAAGCCTTATTGAACTTGCCCATGGAACATAACTAGATCTTTCAATAAAAGAAATTGGTTGCAAAGGGGGTGGCCCAGTTATCCAGTGGTTCAGAGGTACCGGGTTCAATTCCAGCTCCGGCCTCCATGTGTGAAGTTTGCATGTTCTCCCCAGGCCTGCGTGGGTTTTCTCCAGGTCCTCCGGTTTCCTCCCACATTCCAAAAACATGCAAGGCAGGCTGATTGGACACTCCAAATTGTCTGTGGGTGTGAGTGTGAGCGCGGATGGTTGTTCGTCTTTGTGTGCCCTGCGATTGGCTGGCAACCGGTTCAGGGTGTCCCCCGCATACTGCCCGAAGACAGCTGGGATAGGCCGTCTTTGGGCAGTCGTCAAAAGTGGTCCCTGTCAGAAGTGCAAAAGTAACGCCACCCCCATTCCAGTTTTCTTCCATTTATTTCTTCATTTCGATCACTCTAAATCATCGGTAGGTGTGACTGTGATTGTGAATGGTCATAGTTTGTTTATAATTTCCCTGCGATTGGTCGGCTGCCAGTTCAGGTTGTACCCCGCCTATTGCCCACTATGTAATGTCGACACACTGATCGATAGCGTACTCCATTTGGCGTTTTAATCACATTGGATTTTTCATCTGTTGGACGCGTTTTTTGCGGTGGGACTGGTGAAATTTACCAATGGAAATAACATGACGAAGTAACAGACTGATGATTACAGTTTGATTCGGCACAGATGGGTTACCAAGCCGCTGACGGATGACATACTGCCAACAACAGTATGTTGGCAGTATGTTGAGAGTGATTATCGCTTCACACTGTGTAACAGTTTTGGAGGAAATGCCCACAAAGACAATAGGTCGACACACCTCATGATTCTTAGCAGCTTACTAATCAATCATTTTATTAAGGTTGCACATCCCATTAGCATTTGTACACGCCCATGCCATAACATTGTCTATGTCATGTTTGGGCATATGTAAGATATTCTTTGGATCTCAAGTTTTTCATTTTGTTCTTCATACTTTTCAGTTCTCATAATTGCTACAATTTGACCTTTGCTCCATCTGTCAAAACAATCTGTACAGAACATGGGTAGCTTTTACTCTTTTGGTTCCGGTGGTTTGCAATTTGTTTTACTGTCTAGACTGACATTTGCACTTAGGTTGCGTTGCCAACTGTTTCTTTCCTTGAGCATGACAAAGATTCTGCGCTCTACTTTAAAATATGGCAAGAGCAACGAACAACTTTTGGACGGAAAATACAGTACATTGGTTAGTCTTCAATGGCCAAGGCAAGCCAGTTGGGTCAAACTCCTAAAAGCTTCAATAAATGCCGTTTGCACTTTTTACATTTCAACAATGTGAAGGTATTACTATATATAGAGGCAAAAAAAAAAAAAAAACTGTTAAAATACTTCTGGGCCAAAATGTTGAGTGTGCATGGGGAGAAACCATGTGAACCTTAGCATATCTGCTGTTGGTCACAGTGGTGAGTGGTTTTCACTCCAAAGAGGCCATTTTACTGTCGTGGTTTAAATGAGGAGGGGCGGATGACCCATGGGACTCTATCTGCCCTTGATACCCATCTTTGCCATGTGCACAAACACCAACTGTGTCAACACCAGGAAGAGCTGGTTAACTGTCTGAGAACATAAGAGCTATTGATAGAATGTGTGACGTGTTATTTTGGAGGGTGTTGTGCCTGCATTCCTCTCTAATGATAACAGGCACCTAGCAATTAAGGATTGTACTCAAACAATAGCCTAAATTCTTAAATTAGTTTCAAAGCAATGTTTGGCAACAAATTGTGCAACCACAATCAATGTTGTGTCAAAGTCAACAACTGTATTTCGGGTTTGTTGCGGTGAAAGATATGTAACAGCCGCAATAATTGAAGGTGTAGCTGAAATGTGAAAATCCCCAAATACCACCGACGCTGTGCAGACTCAATTGTCAATTCTGTCTTTACTGGCGGTAACAATTATTTTGTGCGGGAGCTCCAACGATGACAATTTTTACTGAGATAGCTTATGGCAGGCGGCCCGGTGGACCAGTGGTTAGTGCGTCGACCTCACAGTGCAGAGGTACCGGGTTCAATTCCAGCTCCGGCCTCCCTGTGTGGAGTTTGCATGTTCTCTCCGGGCCTGCATGGGTTTTCTCTGGCTACTCCGCTTTACTCCCACATTCCAAAAAATGCATGGCAGGCTAATTGAACACTCTAAATTGTCCCTAGGTTGTGAACGCGGATGTTTGTTCGTCTCTGTGTGCCCTGCGATTGGCTGACAACCGGTTCAGGGTGTCCCCCCCACCTACTGCCCGAAGACAGCTGGGATAGGCTTCAGCACGCCCCGCGACCCTTGTGAGAATAAGCGGATCAGAAAATGAATGAATAAATATCTTATGGTTTGTTTCGCCCCCAACTTTCAACAATTTCTCAAGTTTGAGAAAGTGTGTGAAGATGCGAATCCTGCCTTAAGATGGCCCCTGCATTTGTTCGCATATATGGCGGCAGCTAGTACAGTTATATAACGCACACTGCTGGCCAATCTGGTAGCCTCTGTGATGTGTTGGATGTGACTGTCCAACCCCGTAAGCAGTGGCATCAACGTTGCCGGCTATCCTGTGATTTCACTCACAGCGTTACACAACGATCTAACGAAATGAATTCGACACAGTGGCAATGGATTGAGGAGATGTGAGAGACCTGCTGTGCGAAGTCTGTTTTTCTTGGTTTTGTTTTTGTTTCATGAAGTTTACGATTATGAATTGAAAAGTTACCGTTGAGGGTGTTTCCTGTTCAGTGTGTTTGATTTGTGTTGGATAACAAAAACAAGGGGGTGGAATGAGGTGGAACGGAATGAATATCACGTTTTCATCACCAAGCAGGCATGTTCCAATCTGTCCATCTTCACATCAGGCACAAACAGGCAGCTTTAAGAGTGTTTTCACATTCGTTCCAGCAAATCAAAAATATCGGGGCACTATTGCTCATAACAAGCTGTACGCAGAAGGAATTGATGTGTCGCAAATGACTCTAGTGGCTGGCAAGACAAGCATTACGTAAGTGCATCCAAAAGTGAACCAACTATGAACTGTATGTCTTTTAAAAAGCTCAAATGACAGGCCATTAGATTGCTTTGGATACTGTTGTCAACATTTCTATAGTAAAAAAAAAGTAATTGCTCAATTGATAGTTAAAACTTTCAGGACTTGTTTGACAGCAAGAAAAATATGCAATAGCATGTACCGAACATTGACACTCCCATTGTCACATAAAGTCAAGTAAAATTGTCTGAATATAGGTGTAAAATTGTTTACTCAAGGTCATTAACGAATTACAAGCCCAGCTTCTGACGGTAGGTGCTCTTCAGATTTTCTGTTTAACGTACCTTTATGATCACTCCTCCTCCTATGATCATATTCTGGAGGCCATGAAACCAATTTTTCCCACACAGAGCACCAGGTCGAGAGTGATGCCATAATCCATAGGATTCAACAATTTACTTCTATTGTACGCAAGATGACATCGCACATCTGAAAAGTCTTCAACAATTACTCTTCAAACATCAAATTGTGTCTTTTAGGCTCACAAAGGACACCGAAAAATGGTTCTCGAGGATATCACATGGCCATGATCTCTGTGCGATGTTTATGTAACCTCCAACCCAACGCATATCAGTTGAAGAATAGAACAAAAGATGGGTCCGATGCAGTTATTTCCTATGCTGAGATAAAGGAAATACAGCCCCTCCATCCTGTGACACACGTCCAACTGTGTATCTCTGCATGCCTCCATCCAGACACATCCTCTATGGAAACTCGGTGTAGATGTTTGTGTGTGTTGTACAGCTGTGGTTAAACGTTTACATACATATTCGGATTTCAGGTAAAGTTAAGATAAACACAAAAGGCACCCATTTGCAGTTGAACTTAATTTGACTCTAATTTCAACTTTATGTTTCAGTACGTTTTGAACAACTTGCTGTTGTCTAAGAAGAAGCTGAAAGGCATACCGTAATTCATAACAGGTGTTTGATCAAGTCCGTCCATTTATGTCTTTCTGTGACTCCTCCAGTCTCTTTGTATCCCTGTCTAATTTTCATTTTTCACGAATGAAGGGTTCGGTGAACGTACATATGAACTGGTTGGGTTGGGTACCTCTAACAAGGTTAAGAACCACTGATCTAAATCCTTAGGCGTAGAAAAAAAAAGTCGTGTGTTTCCGGTAACATGAAATTTCAGCATAGGGTCAGTAGGTCGTGCAAAGTTTTTTTTTTCCCCCGCCATCAAAAATTTAAACAAAATCACCATAAAACATAAAACAAGAAGACATAGAACCCGCCGCCACCTATTTCTTTTTCTCCCTGCTCCGGACTCACCGCCGTCCTCCTCCGCCCTCAGTTTTTACTCGGCCCGTGGTGTTCATCAAATAGTTCGCAGATTTTTTTCGATACATCAATAGATGCTATTTTCTTAACATTACGGTGCGAGCATGTAACACAGAAAACGAGGTTTAAACTGTCGTCGGAGATCGCGGCCGCCGCCATGTTTCAATGTTGTTGACAGACGACAGGGCAAACTACGCATGCGCTCAACGTGAATATCGCGAGAGTTTGCACCGATGTAAACCCTCTACACAAAAATGTAGAGGGTTTGAAAAAAAATGCAGACCGTAAAGTTTTTTTTCGACGTATAAATTCTCGGTCGGTCGGGTTCCCGGAAACACACTACTTTTTTTTTCTACGCCTTATTAATAAAACTCATGCACGTAAAAAAAACAAACAAACAAAAAAAACTATTCCACCCATGACAAAAATACGGAAAATCAGCAAATGAAGATGACATTGTTGTCTATGATGATTAAATGTAAACTCCTTACTGCTACTGTATTTTCAGTATGCGCGCGCTTATAAGTCTGTTTTCTGAGTGCTGTTGAGATGAAATAAATTGAAATGAACTTGAATTGACTTTGTGACTTTGTGTCTGTCCACAAATGTCAAACTGGTGGGATCTTTCCTCGCAAGTCATTTTGCCATCACTTGAACCGGACATAACGCAACATTGCTTCTTGAGTAACCATCACTACACAACACTGGGCGTTGACAATCAGTCTGAACAAAAGTGTCATCTTTTCTGATCAGTTTTCCATGTGGTCACCAACACAATTATGATTTTATTTTGGAATGTGGGAGGAAGCCGGAGTACCTGGAGAAAACCTATGACAGCTTAGCACGGGAAGACAAACTCAGCATTGCGAAGCAGGCGTGTTAACTACAGCACGACGCTACTTTGCTGCCAGAATCCAGACAAAATCTAGAAAAAATATACAAATTGTATAAACACTCTGCAAATGTTTTTGAATCTGAACCCATAATGCAAATACAATATAATCACTGTTCTTCTTCAGTGCAATTAAATTATAAATGAGATTCTAACCACATAGTAGATGTTTTGGAGTTTGTTTGTTTTTTGCCATTTATAATTCATTCGGATAGCGCCACACTTGAGAAGAAAAATACATTTTAAGTTATGTTCCAAGCCTTTTTACTCAAACAAAATAAATCTGCTGAACACATTTTCAGGAACATCATTGAGGCAACACTAAGCAGTGTTGACAGGGTTTCATCTCAGAGAGGTTGAGGTCATCATTTGGTACACAAGCTGACCCAGTTAAAGAACAGACGACTGATGAGCAAATTGTACTTCACATACACATTGTAAAAATAACCAGGCTCAATTCTACCAAAATCGATTTATCACTGAGTGTGCATGTGTGTGTGCATGTGCGTGCGCGTGTGTGTGTGCACGTGTTTGTGTGTGTGTTTGTGAGTGTTCGTGTGTGTAGGCGTTCAAAACAGAAACCAAATTGTTGTGCCTTTTAACCTTTTAGTGCACCCTGTAACACGATAACATGATAAACTGTCCACCGTCATAACCGCTGTCCCTGAAAGGGTTAAACCAAACGTTATCTGGTGTATGAAGTCAAATGCAATAAGAAATGGACAGATACTCCGGTTTCCTCCCACATTCCAAAGACTTGCATGGCAGACTAATGAAACACTCGAAATTGTCCCTAGGTGTGAGTGTGGATGGTTGTTCGTCTACGTGTTCCCTGTGATTGGCTGGCGACCCGTTCAGGGTGTAACCTGCCTACCGATTAATTACAGCTGGGATAGGTTCCAGCACACATGCGACATTTGTGAAGATAAAGCGGTTTGGAAAATGGATGGATGGCTCTCGCTCCATCTTGTGATTGGATAGGTGATTTAAAAAAAAACAACTCTTTTTACAACCCTGCTCATCGTATAACAAAGGAAAAAAAAGCCTGTGGTCTAAGATTCAATCACTTTGCAGCAGGCACAGCAACCAGAGCCACATGGTTTTGATAAGGCCGCGAAGCAGCACACAGTGAGGTAATGATGAAGTCATCGCTGTCCTCTGGACAAGTTCACATGTACAACTTTAAACCTACTGAGACCACTCTCCAACCCATAGGTATGCATGTCTAGTCTAGGCGTGAAGAACAATAATTGGATAAAATTCGATTTATGTAACTTTCAGTCAATAAGAAGACCAGAAAACAGCAGCAGCTTGGGAGCAATGCATTGATTTCTGTCACGCAAGCTTTGTCACATTGGATGAGCTTCACCTCTGATTTTACAGGTTTATATCAAATAAGGTGAGGTGAGGTGACACACAAACTTTTCCGGCTAAAGGAAGTTGTTTTGTTTTTATGTAACGGAAATGTGAGGGGTCGAAAAGTGGTCGACTGCTTGGCTCGTCGACCTCACATTGCACAGGTGACAGGTTCGATTCTGGCTGCAGCCTTCCTGTGTGGAGTTTGCATGTTCTCCCCGTGCCTGCATGGGTTTTCTCTGGCTACTCCGGTTTACTCCCACATTCCAAAATCATGAAGGGTAGGTTGATAGAACGTTCTAAAGTGATCCTCGGTGTGAGGGTGAACTAGATGGTTGTTTGTCGATGTGTGTGCTGCGATTGGCTGGCAACCAGTTCAAGATGTGCCCCGCCTACTGCCCGAAGAAAGCTGGGATAGGCTCCAGCACGCCCGCGACCCATGTGAGGATAAACGGATCAGAAAATGGATGAATGGAAATGTGAGAGATGACAGTTTTGCTGGCACAGATGGCTAACGCCGAGATTATATCAAGATTGAATGCAGACCGTTTAGATTGAAGATACTTGATTTAGGTCACTGGTTGTTTCGTGGTACACTCGCTTGACTTGTGTGAGGGAAGTGTGGGGACAGTTCCCACTCAGTTACGGTGTTGATGAGGGTGTCGATGGTTGTTCACCTCTAGGTATATTGTCCTTGCAACTGGTTGCGACCAGTTCAGAGAGTAGTCTGCCTTCCACCCACAGTTAATTGAAAGTCATACTCAACTGAAGGGTTAGCCTCTTCGCTGGAAGTCCGGTGCTCCGAATCTTTCCAACTTGGCCATTTATTTATGATCGGAGTGAAAAGCTTTACTACTTTCTATTTCAGGCAAATGTTACCCATTTTTTTTTAGTATAGAAATACACCATGCAGAGCAAATCTAGGTGCATTTTTTTCCATTTATTTTCGGTTGCATTCACATCAACAGCTTCATTCACGCGTCATCCACACATCTGACGTACATCAGAAAGAATTTCGTCCAACCCACAGTACCGCCGATTTACCGGGCTGTTTGTTAGTAGGCATGCCTACTGTAAAAGCCAGTCAGTACGTGGAGATTTAAACAG
Source organism: Hippocampus kuda (assembly GCA_901007745.1). Lineage (NCBI taxonomy): Eukaryota > Metazoa > Chordata > Actinopteri > Syngnathiformes > Syngnathidae > Hippocampus > Hippocampus kuda. The sequence goes on from CAAKHF010011374.1 coordinate 10,717, forward strand.
CAGAAACTTCACAGCGAAGTTTGTCGTTTCATGTCTTGCCTCTGGCTGAAGTGAAAGTTTGATCGCGATCCAGGAATTGGTATGAATTGCATTCCGTTTCTCATTAAGCTTGTTTGGCATTAAACGCAGAATTGTGAGTGTTCGTTGAGACGTTTTGTTCTGGTCCAGGTTTCCCCGTGCCTTGTGGGTCATCTACAGTTGACCTGCCTCCCTGTATGATATAAACAACAAAATATGCTGTGTATTAAAGAATAAAAATGACCATAAATATTGCAGTCACACCTTTTAAACATTGTGCGACGTGCACAACCAATAAAAGACCTGCTGTACTGTATTTAGTTTTGCTAATTGACTATGTTGACTCATTAAAATATGCTGCGCTGGCGCCATCTAGAGGACATGAAGAATTTGAAGACTGTACTGTTGGGCAAATTGCACATCTTCATTTATGGCAGTTGTCAGTAAACCTTTAGGTAAAACAAGCATCGAATTAGTCAACCATGAACCTAAAACAACTGATATTTGTAGTAAAACGCGGTACAACCCACACACAAAGTGATATTTATTCATTTGATATTCAAACATAAAACATTTATATTCTTCAAGGTTATTTGATATTGGCACGTGTTAAAAGAGCGAATACACGAAGAAACAAAACCTGAAATTACACTTAACAACATGAGGTGCCAGACAGTGTTGGCTGTCATAAAACATCAACGAAAGTAAAAGCACTTAGTTTCCATAGCAAGATGACTCACGGATGAGTGAGTTATCAACTGAATACGGTCCAACTCATTCTCTAAAACCTTTCTTTGACACATCACAATTTTAAAAACGCATCAGGGCTTTAATTACATGTTTGCTTAATTACACCAGCTGCATAAGTTCTTAAAAACGGTTCCTCCCGATACACTAAATTCTAAGGACTCCACCCAGTGAATAATGCCCGCTCCTTTTTCTGGTTTATGAATTAAATCATCACAATTATGTATCACACATACATCACGTGTGATACATAACTCATTCATTCCTAACTGCTTATCCTTTTCTCAGTTAAAGGACACATTAAAGTGCTGCTGCTTTTACAAGCGACAGACACGCACACATACAGCATAAGGTGCATTCAGACAATGAGGACACTGAATAAACAATGCAACAACAAAACAAATGACACGTAGGCATTATAATAGACACCGGGAAGGAAGGGCAAGCTACCGCTGATTTGGAACTCATAAAATCGTGACGGATGGGGGTCACCCGACTTCCTCCTCTTATAGAGATGACCTATGACCCAACGCCTAATCTTATTATAAAACCATAGGTGTTGTATTAGATACTCAAAGACAATTCAGTGTATTGGAATTGCATTTGGATAAAACTCCCAGCAAAATTACCAGAACATTTTCAATATTCAACCAAATAGACAGTGATGTGTGATGTGACCAGAAGATAAGACATTTTGGTAGAAATGACAAGTATGACTGAACTGTCAGTGACCTACATAACAGATGGTGTGAATAACAAGTGATTAGTCACCCACATCAAGAATGATGGCTGTTTACATGACCAAGTCAAAGGTGCATTTCTTTGCTTTGACTGGAAATCAGATTAGATAACTGCAGATTTAAAATGGGTACGTAATTGATCTTATTTTAAAACTGAAAAAGATCGAGGAGATGGTGTGCATGTATGGTGTTACAAGGACGTCCACAAATACTGGCTTGGCAAAAGTTTTGCAGACCAAAGTTGTATTGAATACTCAAAGGCAATTCAGTGTATTGGAATTTTATTTGCACACAATATTTCCCACAAATATTACGAGAACCGTGGAGAGAAATATTCCATTTTGGATACTTTTTCCTTATGAGGCCAAAATAATAGAGCCTTGTCTCGGAATTCTTTCGAGAGACTTGGATAAGAGCCTATCTCAGCCAAACATTCACTTCCGCGTCCAGTTCTTCAACTAAGGTGACATACCTTTACAAATGTGGGAGGAGGACTCTGTGGAGACTTGACAGGTCACAAATTTGAGCCTGAGATTGAAACTCGAAAAGGGACATCCAGTTGACACCATCGCTATGTCTTTGCATACTTCATCCTCAGAATTTGTTGTTGCAGTGCATATTTTTAAGTGTAAACCAGTGCAGAGAGCAACCCTGCAGTCTTTTCTGCAGGGACACAGAAATAGTCACATAACAATTGGAGCCTCTGCAGCAATCAGTTACCCACAGCAAGGCAAATGAAGGACCTAATCCACTTCACATGCCCTCTGGGGTGTGGAAGTAAATAACTGTATGGCCTACCATAAACAGGCCAAAATGATGGGCTATTGGGATCTATTCTTAGAACATGTTACTATTTTCCACCCTTTTCTTTCCTCAGCCCAGTCACAAGGACAGATGACGTGTGCGCTGAGAAGTGGAACTGAAGAGGAAAAAGAAAATTCCAAGAACCATCAGGTCCATGCCTTTGATATTCTACAGTATTCCGTGGAAAAGATTTTCCTGTTTGCTTTGCCACACTTTTCATGTAGCTGTATTCATTAGGCCAGGGCTGTGAATTTGAAACGCAAACCAGACCTGCTTACTAAATTATAGCATTTCATTTCTGACTTTTTTTTTTAAACTCAATTTTCTTGACGCATAACAACAACACAACCAAAGACTGAGCACTAACAAAAGTAATCGATTGTTATTTTTATTTCCACCTTTTTTTAAAATGTTTTACATGAAGTCTTGAGCATATTCAAATGTTGAATGTCTTTCTATGGTTTCATTTGTCTAGTTGAAGAGGCCACATCTGACTGTTCTGGTTTAAACCCTCCCCTATCCTAATGAACACAGCAGGAACAGTCCTGATAACCAATCGCAGGCTGACACAGACAGATGGCACAATTATTGAAGTATAAGAGAGCTCGCACACTTCTGCAAACCAGTCCCACAGGACACGTTCTTAGAGAATGCACTTGTGCACACACGCTTCATACCAAGAAACTCGACTTATTTTGCATTTGTCTGCAATCTATCTGCCACCATGTGCCTTTTGATTGTCCTGCTAATATGCTTCACGGGTGAGTATGTTTCTCATTGATGTTAATGTTCAGTAGTTTAAATTTGAAAGAAACTTTTCCAGAATTAAAAGTGGCACTATTTTTTTTTGTCTTTGGCCTTTTATCCAGTAACCTTCAATTGGTTGACTAATTAGAATAATAGACTGATGACTTTATTGTGCAAGGAGAATGGCACATGTCAGCCAAATCTCTCTTTGAACTAAAACCTTAAGACTCTCATTCGGATTTTGTAGCTAGTTTAATATTCTTTACACAATGTGCATATGAATGACTGCAATCTGTTAACATAAATTGACATATTTGTATCCATTAATATGAAGCTAGTGTGCCTTTTTTTTTTAACCGCACACATTACATCAAAATCTTAAAATCAAAATTTGATAAATTAATTGTATTGACTTGGAGTACAATATTCTTCAAAGATGCTACTGTTAATTTGTGGTGTCATTTTTCATGTTAAATTATGCAGTTTGACATATTGCTGCTTGACATATTGCTGCTTTGAGCCCAGTGCACCGTTTAAAGCTCATTCTTTTACTTCAAATTCATTTTGCTTATATCCTTACAATGAGACCATACGTATTTTTCCCACTTGCTCTTCATATGTTTAGTTCAGTTAATTAAGATTAAGAGAGGCAGAATTTAAAAAAGATACAAAAGTCAAAATGGCCAGAAGTATTTTTTTTAAATTATTGTTTTCAGAGCAATTATTTTGACAAATGTATCGTGAGGCAGATGCAGTACAAAAATGGTAACAACAAAACGCAGGCAAAACTATTCTCCAGGCGCCAGTTGTTCAAAATATGTAATCTGCAACATAATGATCCAGATTTGGAAATCTTTTCTTTTTAAATTAATTGAATTTGTGAACCACAAAAATAACATGCATCCACTACTATGATTTATTTTTTTTTTTTAACACTCATCTGAGCCACAACGAATAACAAATATACAAGAAAACACATTGTGGATAGTTTGAAGAAGTCTGAAATTAAAAAGAAATATAAAAAGTCATGTAATATACAGTAATGAATGACAAAAAAGTTGAATAAATCATTTTCATTTAAATCTGTTTGGGGGTTTAATTTATGAGGAAAATATTTTTTTCCCATTTTTATTTAATTGTTACTTTAAAGCAGGGGTGTCAAACTCAGGTCCTGGAATGCCGCTGTCCTGCGTGTTTTCGAAGTCTCCTTGTTGCAACACACCCGATTCAATTGAACAGGTTAAATGTCCGGCTTCCGCAGAGCTTGCTGATGAGCTGATCATTTGAATCAGGTGTGGTGCAACAAGGAGACTTTGAAAACATGCACGACAGCGGCCCTCCAGGACCTGAGTTTGACACCCCTGTTTTAAAGGCTTATGGCAATGGTTGCCTTTGTCTAATTTATCTACTTCATCGCCGTAACAGTTGAACAAAACAAGTGCAAAATATATATTTTTAAAACGTATAGACAGAAAATGATAAAAGTCGATTATTTGTCCAATTGAAAAGTTTTGCAAACATGTTCTTGAAATCCTGCCCACTGGCGGGATCTGGATAATCCTGTTTTTCGGGGATCAAATTTATCCACAGCCTACTGAAATGTTTCGAACATAAAAAACAGAAGGTTTGACCCAGATTAAAACTAGGATTGGATTACATGATCTCATGTGGTTACAGAATTCTTGGTATCCTTTCGCATAACCCATTTTCAAGATTTGAGCCAATCTGATATTTTATACGCCTCCGACTGGGAGAATGAAGTTTCATGCACCCCCACTAGTTTCAACATGGTATTCTGATTAATATTGTGTTTCTGGAATATGAATTTAGCATCAACATCCATCCGTTTTTGTCCATCTCAAGGAGTGGTCATTTTGCCCCAGGCTGGCGATTTGAAAATGGTCTCACTGTTGCTTCGGTCTCAGGTAACAACCAATCATGGTTCAGCCTCTGAAAACAGGTGAGCCATGATTGGCCGTTGCCTGAGCAACTGTGAGGTCAATTTTCAGTTGACAGAAGATGTCAAAATGGCCGCCTCTGGGATTGACACAAACGGGTGGATTTTGCTGCTGAACTCGTATTCCGCAAATGCGCTATTATTCAGAATGCCTTTTTTAAGCTGGCAGGCCAGCATGGAGCTTGGAAATTTTTGAGGTTAACTTCCCCTTTGGAGTTAAGAACACTGTGTATGCTGCACTGATTAAAAAAATATGTAAATTAAAATTGTAATTCTACTGTATTCCACTATCAAGTCCTTTTTCTGTGGTATGTTTTCTTAGGTTTCGCTTCCTGTGTTCAGTTCCTGGCACCAATCAACATGGGGGGAGTCTTGGGTCAGGTTCAATTCAACTCTACATCCCAGACGGCCACCGTCAACGTTACTGGTGCCGGATCGTGCAGTACCTTGAACATTTCCCTCTCAGAGTTCCCGGTCATGTATGGCCACTTTGCTGAGCCGTGCTCGGTGGCAAACATTGGCTCCAGTGTTTTCACATTCACTGCTGATCCCACATCAAGCGCCAGCACCAATGTGTCGGGTCTCTTTGAACAGCGCTCAAACCTGGATGATCTCTCGCTGACTCTACAGACCTGTAACAACAGTCGTGTATGCACGGTTGTAAGTCGCCGTCAAACAGTTTTGACAAGTCAGGCGAGGTTCACCGGTGAGATCGCAGGTAATGTTTACATTCGCCGCAACGTTGGACTGAACAACTCAAGACTGCTACTCGATCTTGTTACAATCGGACAAGTCAACGCATCCTCGACCAACGTGACACTCTTTGGCTCAGTAAGCTCAGCGACAAGCTGCAACGTTCTTCTGAGTAGTTTAGATGCCTCATCTTTGACAAATCTGAGCGTTGTCAACATTGGAACGCCTTTGCAACTTGTGAAATCTCGCCTGGATTTAAATGAGTACGATGACAACACGGCCTTTCTCATCCTCCGCCCAGGTTCAACTTTCATTTGTGCTCAAATCTATACCGTGCCAGAGAAACAAGTGAGTGCTCGATTTGATATGAAAGGGATTCATGGATCAATCAGCTTCCATCAGTCTTCCCCTTTCGATCAGACAGAGTTGAAGGTCAACCTGAGTAACTTGCAGAGCAGGGTCGGGCCTTTTCATGTCCACAGTTTTCCTGTTCCTTCAGGCAGGTCGTCTTCTTCCAACCTGTGCTCCAACGACAATGTGGGTGGCCATTGGAATCCATTTGGCATCAACACAAGCGCCCCGACATACCCCACCGGGCCTGGATCAACACATGACCTGTACGAGGTTGGAGACCTCAGTTCAAAGCATATGTCCCTCGCGACTAAAAATGAAGTGGATATGACGTTTGAAGACTACAACCTTCCTCTGTTTGGACAGAACAGCATTGTTGGTCGGTCTGTTGTGATTCACCTAACAGATGGTGCCAGGTACGTCTGCGCCAGCATCGGCTATCCTGGTGAGGTAATCGTGGCCAGGGCTAGGTTTAGGAGCCCATTGGTTGGCGATATGTGGTTCACCCAACTGAAGGACAACCCCCTGTCTGATGTCTCCATCTTTGTGGATTTGTCATATGGAAACCCCACAGCGGCATCAACCAGGAACCACAACTGGCATATCCACATGTACCCCATCAGCTCCGAGAGGGACGATGATGAGACACGCTGCAGCACAACAGGAGGTCATTGGAACCCTTTCGGCATTGACACACAAGATATCAGTTATGATCTCCACTGTGGCCCATCCAGTCCAGTAGCCTGTGAAGTCGGAGACCTTGCCAGTAAACACAATCTCCTCAACCTCAGTTCTACAGTTGGTGGAGTCAAAGCCAAAAATTTCTTCACTGATGTCACTTCCTGGTTGCAAGGGTCAGGCTTGATTAATCGCGCCGTGGTCATACATCAGGCAGAAAGAGCGGGGCCAAGGATTGCATGTGCAAATATCACTATGGTGCGTGTACCCAAAGCCACCCTCGGATCTTGGTTTGGCCCCGGCGTGTCAACCGGACAAATTCAGTTCTACCGGTCTGTCCCAAATGGCCCCACCAATATATCTGTGTCCTTATCCAACCTGAATGCCATTGCTGGTGGCTACCATGTTCACATTTTACCCATTAAACCGAACAGCTCAGAACCATGCTCGGCTGCAAACATTAGGGGACACTACAACCCACTGTCTGTCAATGTAACGCTGTCCCCTGCGCCTGGAAATGGCACTGTTGACCAGTACGAGATCGGTGATATCAGTGGAAAATTTGGGCTGCTGACTGGTCTCAATCAAGCGCAGGAGTTGTATCGCGACAGCAACCTGCCGCTAACTGGGCCCCACAGCATCGTGGGAAGATCTGTTGTGATTCACTACAGCAATGGCTCAAGGTGAGAACACATGCTGATAGGTGCGTATCCATCAGAATGAATAAAGAGTGGAAAGGGACAAAACTGTGCTCCCAAAACGAATAGAATAAGAAACATTGGAACTAATCTGAGATGATTTAGGAGAAGGTTTTGGATTTTTATGCGTGAATCTACACTGAAAAAATGGTGTGATGAATATTCTCAATTTCACGATATAAGATTCTTTGGATCCAGATACATTTTATAAGTGGACTACCACTCAAAATAAATTTATTTGGGTCCCGATGCTTTTATTTTGGGCTTACACTTGACAAAAAAAAAAAAAAATGGAGTACTTTCACTCCTTTTTTTTTTTTTAACAGTGTAACCCCAGCTCTTGTTCAACTTGTAATGAGTCGGCATGCAAGTTCACCACACGGTCAAAGAGCAAACCTGCTCTTAGAGAAATAGATCTGACTTGCCTTTTGATATGTGTATAAAGGCATGTATTGTACTTTGTAACAGACCCCCTCCTTGTTTTAATACAATGCATATTTTCCATTCACTGAGTCGCTCAAAATCTGTGTGAAAACACCCTGGCCTTTCTCATTCATTGATATGCACGACCATGTGCCTTTTTCACAGGATGCAATGTGCTGACATATCTGCTGAAAAAAATGTAGATGGACAGTGGACCATTGCCAAGGCTGTGTTTAATGGCTCTTTAAATGGGACCGTCAGAATGGTAAGCATTGCAATTTTTCAACATCTACTCCGACATGTTGCACCTCACCAGTTATGTAAAAAAAATCTTCACAGTGCAAAAATGTGTAAAATTCAGTCCTCTTTGACAGCCGCAACTTAACTTGAGCCAAGCTGCCACAAAACATGAGCAGTGAATTCCTTATGCCTGTGGTAAAATAACTTGCATGATGGAGGTTTAAAAAAAAAAAAAAATCCATCTACAATCGGAAAGAACCTAAATGCCCTGTGACTGTGAACTATGAAGCTCAAAAGGAGAACAGCTGTGTCTGTCAGCCGTCCTGCAGAGGCACCTTGCTGAGCCCGACAGCATCTATGGAAAAGAGCGAACAATAAAGTAGTATTGCATGCACTAAAAAAATGGTGTGTTGAACCCATTCAGTATTTTGTCAAGTGGCTGTACAAAATGAAATGTGGATCCAGATACACTTTTTAAGTAGACGATACATCTCCTAAAAATGCATCCGGATCCAAATTTTATTTTGTGTTACCAGTTGATGGGGGGAAAAAATGGAGTAAATTCAACATAGCTGTTTTTTTTCCTCTCTTCTCAGTGTGTGAGGTGATGGCTTGGTGAATGATTTACCATAAACCAGCTTTTAAGATCAGGATCATTCTGCTTTGGCTTTCTAAAGCGTGCAGAGCAGAGAAATGTGTTGTATGCATACTAGGCAATTAATACAAAGCAATTGTTGATCTCTTCTAGGTCCAGCAAATGTTTCCTGATGGAAGTAGCGGTGACACCACGCTGGTGGTGAATCTACAATCTGTAAATGTAAGCATTGCATACCTGTGCAGATGTGTTGCTTGTTTTATTTTCACTACAGTATCGGTTCAGTACCAGTTAACAGTACGGTACCAGTTCAGGGTGTCCTCAGCCTACTGCCCGATGACGGCTGGGATAGGCTCCAGCACACTCGCGACCCTTGCGAGGATAAAGCGGATCGGAAAATGGATGGCAGGATAGTTTAAGGTCAAATTCTTGTCTGTCTTTTAATTTGATAGAATGAGCAGGTAATTGGCGTGAATGGCGTTTCTCGACTTCCTTTCAAAAAAACAGTAAAACCTTAGTTGTTCTGAGCTTTACTTCTTGTCCAAGTCTTTTTCCAACTAGTAATTCCTCTCAAACTGAAATTTACAAAGGATATATCAATCAACAATTGAAAAAGTTCTGTTTAAACTGGATCATTGAAGTGCAATCATAAATCTTCAAGGAGAGAAATTTAATTACAAGTAAAATATATATTCACCCCCCCCCACTCCATTCCCAAAGGCAAAGTAATCATCAGAATTCAATTGTTTAGACATGCAATGTTCATCTTTTGTGTTGCCTAACCACAATGGCAGAGGGAAAGCTCAAATAGAAAATGATGTGTGATACGATCACCAGACAAGACATTTGGAAGAAATGAAAAGTAGGACTGAGCTATCAGTGACCCACTTAACAGGTATGAATAACAAGTGCTAAGTCACCCACATCAAGAATGATGGCTGTTGACATGACCAAATCAAAAGGTACATTTCTTTCCTTGATTGGAAATCGGATAAAGTAACTGCGGTTTTAAAATTGGTGACCTGAAACGATTGTTGATGAAAGGAGATCTACACTGAAAAAAATTGGTGTTGAATTTATTTCATCATGTGGCTACACAAAATAAATCTAGCTCTAGATATTTTTTAAAGTATATGTAGAGTATATTGTGTGTGTATATATAATATATATTACACACACCTGGATTCAGATGATTTTAATTTGCACAACTGCTCGAAATAAATTTGAGGAAATTCAAGAAACTTTTTTTTTTTCGATCAACGAAGTGGGCCATAAATTAGCCTACAAACATTTTTCACTTTCTTTTTGTTTGAGATAATAGATTAAACTTCAGTTATTTCCTGTGTCTGTATGTATGATTATTGGCATTGTATTCTAGTTATTTTAGTTTGTATGTCTTTGTGTCCAGATGGCATTTGAGCAGTTTGAGAGAAAGTGGGCCGTGGTGCTCACCAAACATCTGCAATTTGTATTTTTGGATGCAGAGTAGGCAAGCGTCAGATGACTGCAGCATGTGGGAAGGGATGGATTTGTCAGTGATCATTAGAAGGGGCCAAGGCATGATGTAGTTTGTAGCAGGAGAGTGGTAGTCCAGTATTCCGCAGGATTGGTATTGGCTTTTTCTACAATTTGTCATTCACAAAGAGAAATGCAACTATAATCCATTTGAAATGTGATTGTTCAAAGACGTGAAAAAGAGCAAGATAACATACAATGTAATCGGGAAATTGTCATTGATCAATATTCCACAGCACCAGACACTTTCAAGCGCTCAAGGACTTTCTGTATAATTGCACACCTAAAGTTGTACTGCAATTACTGCGACTGGTCACCTTAAAAATGGTGCAACAATTATCTGCACCAACTAGACAACCGTCATAGTTTTGCTCCACTGACCACTTTAGCTCTGCTCGATGACTCCGCACATTGTCTGTCGCACAGCTGTCATTGGGTGGTACTACTGCACAGTGGTACCCTTACATTACGGATAGTCTTTTGATACTTAAATGTCATGCCCTTGTTTATCGTAGTTGCTTGTTATTGCAATACTAGCTTAGCCCGAACTACCGGAGACAAATTCTTGTGTTCTACATATTGGGCTAATAATGATAAAGATAAGACATGGTAGAAATGAGTTACGGAGAAAGCAGTGGCCTACATACCTGCATGCACTTACTGTAAATGAAGGAAACTAGCCTTTCAGATTAAGGACCAAAGTTGTTTGCATTACTAAATCCGCAGTGAAAGAAATACGCAGTCATACTCATGTGGGGTGTGATGTGTGAGAATCAGAAAAAAATGTTGAATGTCAAATGCTTGATTTAAGAAGACAACATGGCAGAAATAAAACAATCGTTGAGAACGCAGTTGCCTACTTTTGTCGTTTGCATTACTAAATCCTTAGTGAAATAAATATGCGCTCATCACTGTGTACAGGTGTGATGCCAGGAAAAAGAATGCACTAACGCTTGCTTTTTTTTTTTTCTTATGTCTCCTTGCAGCTCACAGAGGCATCACTGTTCATATCTAATAACTTTATCGGTGCCAATGATAACGGCCAGTGTAATTACCAGGGACCCTATAATCCTTTTAACATGACCTCAAAGGTAGGGCTCAAAAGTTTCAATTGTGACGACTAATCATCACTCAATAACAACAAAACACACTGATTTATATGTATCCTCTTTTTAGAGTTCGAGCTGCTCTCTTGACTACCCCCTGAGCTGTGTGGTTGGGGAGTTCTCGGCAAGACACGGCGCAGTCAGCCTGAGGGAGGAACGGCTCTACACTGACAGTATCATTCAGCTTTCTGGGGATCACACAGGTGATAACGCACACCTTTATGACGCTCGCCATGACCACGCGACAGTATTGTCGGAACAGAACCAATATAATGAGGCCAGTCATCGGGCCTGTAGTCCCGCACCCTGGTGCGATGACGTCATGGCTTTTCACCACCTGCCAATAATTAACTCTCACGTAAACCCAGAGGGTACTTAGAATGAGATAAGAAAAAAACTATCTTGGGTGTCAGACAAGTTAGACGAGAGGGATTCCATTCCATGTTTCTGTTTGCATCGTTTTGACAAGTCTGTTTATACAAGATATGAGTTGGAAATGTATCTTTTATTCAATTAAGTCAGCAAAAGTGCTGCGCCCTAAAAAAACAACAAAAAAAAATCATTTATTTTCAGTGGTCAACAGATCCTTTGTGCTGAAGGATGGTGAGGACATCATTGCATGCGCTGACATTTTCCCAGAGTCTCCCTCAGCAGACCAAACCTTCCCCAGTGTTAGCAACTTCAGTAGGTAAGTATAAAAATATCCTTCGAGGGTGCATTATCCTCATGTATTAGATCTCCACATCCTGTATTTGCTGCCATTCAAATTTGACTTTTTCAAGTCGTATAGCATGAGTCGGTTGGAATTGTCGAATTTCTACCACATAAAAATGTATTACCCCAAAAAAAACCCCCCAAAAAAAACCCTTCATTTAATCCCCCAGACACGAGTTCCGCAGTGGTGTTGCTAATGTCCTGCAGATGGAAACAGCAAGAGTGACCATCTTGGGCTCCTCTCCCACATCTGTAGTTGAAGGAAAATGCCAGCAAGTCAGCTTCATGGTATCAGGTATGCTATGGGATGTTACAAAAGAAGTTGGCTCTTTGTTTGACGTTTTCAAATATATAGTATCTTGTGAGCGTCCTCCCAATTACAACAAACAATTTGCATTCTAATCCTCACAAAAATCTACACACTAATCCTGGACATTTGGACGATTGATCATAATCTCCTTGTACCTGATGTGTTGTAATTCATCAGTAAGGACGGTGTACAGGATGGATCAGTGAATATTGTCTTTTCTTCGAAGGGGAGGTCAGTGCGGATCTTCTGAGCTCCGTCAAAACAAGTGAACTGATGGGCCGCTACCGTGAGTCAGACGAATGCAACCCCAGTAAGTGTGCTTTACATAATGAAGTCAAAGTGAAACGCTGATGTTCAAAAGTGAATATACGCAATCCTGAATAGTCTAGGTGTTTACATGTAAACGCCTCTCTAGGGTCTTTAAAAAAAAAAAAAATTCATCGTGGCTGAGATGACTTGAATCACTGTGATGTCTCTTAGAAAGTATTTTATTTTAAGCAAGCCATGTTTGAAATCAGAATAATAACACTGGTAAACAGCACATTGGAAACAGAGATGGCTTTGTGTCTCTAAATGCATTATTTATGCTGATTTTAAACAATGTCCAATTTTTTTTTTCTAGCACATGTTGAGAAATTTTAATTTATTTTTAATTTTGATGAAAAAGCTAGCTCGCATAATGCTGATTTTACCATGCGGTCTAATTTATAGCAGTTACATTTCAGAAAATTTCACCTCTTGCTAACCCTAATGTCATAGATAATTATTATAATTATTTATGGTAGTTGACTGGTTAGCTCGCGGGCCTCGCAGTACAGAGGTGCAGGGTTCAATTCCAGGTCCAACCTTCTTGTGCTGAGTTTGCATGTTCTCCTCGTGCCTGCGTGGGTTTTCTCCAGGTGCTCCGGATTCCTCCCACATTCCAAAAACATGCATGGCAGGTTAAGGGAACACTCTAAATCACATATGTCAAACTTAAGGCTCGGGGGCCCTATCACACCCGCCACGTCGTTTTATGTGGCCCGCAAAAGCAAATCATGCGTGTCACCTTCAA
>CAAKHF010011374.1:30258-44040 GCA_901007745.1 Hippocampus kuda
TGAGGATGTGGGGGAATTGGGGGGGGGGGGGGGGGGGGGAATAAAATTGCCCATTGTATGAAAACTGAATTATTATACCAGATCAAATAAGATTGTGGTGGAGGTACCCAATGAAATATCCAGTCTGTGTACTACTTTTACCACTTCCAAGACACCTGTTACTGAATCAGCATGTTACGGGGGTAAAGATCAAGATGTGATCTGTGAGCTCCACGTTAATAGACAGCCAGTTCGAGTGAGTCAGTCCTCGGGTCGTCTGAAGTCTTCCCAAATGTCTGGTAATGCCACTGCATGAGGTTTTAAATGAAGACTAAATCATTGAGATTGATTATTTTTGCTCGTGTGCTTTGCGAACATCCACAGTTGATTGTTGTGAATGATTTGTTGCGCTCTGCCAGCTGAATGAAGTAATTTTTAATTTTTTTTTTTTTTGCCATTATTGTCCATTCAGACAGAAACATGTCTCCAAAGATCACAGGAGAGCTGCTCAGACAACTCCGCCAGGTGATGAAGAATTGTAAATATGTTTCAGAGCCTCTTCAAGCTTACATTATCCCTTCTGGTGATGCCCATCAGGTAAATTATTTTTACCCCTTTACAGGTTATGTCAGCTTAACTAGATACTGGACGTATTAACTCACAGTACTGATGCTTGTCTGATCTTTTAAAATGAATTCTTTCTTCTAACCTTCCCTTCTCCTTGTACAAGTCACGACGCGAGTAGGACAAATGGGCAAAGGTGGCACACAGGCTGAGGACCACTTTGCTCTGATTATTAATGATGTGATCTACTCATGTATTATGTTTGTATTGTCTCTGTGTCTTTAAGAGTGAGTACATTGCACCATGTGACTGCAGGCGAGAGTTTATCTGTGGTTTCAACGGCTCAGCAGGTACCTGTTCTTGATGGTGTTTTTAAATGTGCCTTGCATGAACATGCACTTTGTATGTGGAAACCTACTTTTTTGATTTAAAACAACTGCCTCAATTTCTACAGTTTTTTTAATGTTGGTTGTTGGTACTTGGTACTTTTTTGATGTGGTACTTGGTGTTTGAGAACCACTGCTGTAGTGGCAACATTGAGTCTGAGGTTGTAGATTTTCAGTCATGAGTGGGCGTTGTGATGTACAGGTACAGCCATCGTCACGGAGCAGTATGCCGCCATGTGGACTGATGGGCGTTATTTCCTTCAGGCCACCCAGCAGATGGACAACAACTGGACCCTCATGAAGATGGGTAATTTACAACCTCGTTTGCTTGCCAAAGAAAAGTTGCACATCATTTGGACTGACTGCATTTATTCACTCCCTATAATAGGAGTTAAATGATTTGTACCAAGATTTGCGGTGACCGATATGATTCAAGGACTATATTGTTTCATGAAATGATACGAACCTAAATGAAATAGTGTCTTTCGACAATTTATCAACTGAAATGATTACCTTGGTACTGGACAGTGTAGGTGAAGATTCCTGCTGTTTCTTGCCAGGATTTCAGTTGTAAATCATGCCTATAATAGACAAATAAACAACAACTAATTGCAAACATTTTATTTGAATAAAGTGCAACAAACACTTCAGATTGAATTTATAGGAGTTTAACCTTTTCCGCTGTCATCTTTTAACATTCACTGGTATAATTTTCCCTGCAAAAAGTGTAAGCAACATTTCAACAGTACTGTGGCGCCTACATTTACCACCCCCCCCAAGATAAAAATAAACCATAGAAATAATAACATATTACCGGTATTCTTTTTTTTGTTTTTTTAATTCAACAGCTAATAGCTGTCAGGTGCCGGACAGAGGTGGACTCTAAAAATGCAGTCTCATAATATGTACACAACAAATATTTATTTCCAGAAAAAGTGGCGCAAAACCGACAAAGAAAAAAACGCTGGTAACCACACCTTGATAAAACGAAAGAAGCAAAAGGCGCTTGCAAAAGACATGGAAAAATACAAAAGGAAATAGCTTGTGTCAAAAGGACGAGCGAAACAATCCATAAAAAGTACAAACTGAGAATAACTTACCAAAACCAAAGGGACTACGCCTAGAAAACCGAGAGCAAAAACAGAGCAAGATCAGGAATGTCGAGAACATTGCACACAAGTAATGGCTGGAGCAAGGCGAATTATCCAACAGTCAGTTGTTGGCAGGGGAGTCCTCATCTTGTGGCTTGATTGCAATGCATGACAGGTGCGCAGCTGAAGGGAAAACGCCCACCGCTCAGCTGGACCTCAAAGCAAAAACAGACTGATCATGACAATAGCATAAAAAGCATGATATCAGAATAAACCCAAATAATGTTTTTTTTGTTGTTGTTTTTTTAATTGCCATACAGGACTGAAGGAGACACCTTCTCAGGAGGACTGGTTGATAAGTGTCCTGCCAGAGAACTCAAAAGTCGGGGTCGACCCTTGGATCATTGCTGCAGGTGTTATAGAGTTGAATTTCTCACTTCCAGAAACACATTGCATAGCAACGTGAACGCTTGTCATCATACCAGCAACATCCATCAAACCAACTATTTTCTGATCCGCTTATCTTCACAAGGGTCGCGGGCCATGCTGGAGACTATCCCAGCTGTACACCCTGAACTGGTTGCTAGCCAATCGCAGGGCACACATAGACGAACAACCATCCGTGCTCACCCTCACACCTAGGGATAATTTATAGCGTTCCAGTAACCTGTCACGCATGATTTTGGAATGTGGGAGGAAACCGGAGTACCCGGAGAAAACCCACACAGGTACAGGGAGAACATGCAAACTTTACACAGGAAGGACGCAGTCGGAATCGAACTCTGCGCTGTGAGGCTGACGTGCTAACCAGTTGACCAATACTGTAGTTGCAAATTCACATGGTGCTTTTGGTACGGACTAATGGCCACACACCTAGAATAGCACATAAAGAAGTCACCCGAAGGTGCTTTGCTGAAGTACCCCGGAAGTAACGCTCTTAAACAAATAGTCCTAATTTAAATATCCAATTGTAGCAATCAAAAACATGACCGGTAGTACACTATGTCATGCTATTCAATGAGGACTTGACTTCTCTTCCCTTTTTACTGTTATAGAATTTTTACCTTTTAAACTATCTGTATTTGATAATTGTGTTCTTTTTCTTCCTGTCTGCATTCCATGTCAGACCAGTGGAAAGCCATGTCCAAGGCACTGACCAGTGCGGGCCACTCTCTCATAGCAGTGCCGGAAAACCTCATCGATGTGGTGTGGGTTGACCGTCCACAAAGACCCAGCACGCAGCTTCGCACTTTGGGATCGGACCACACGGGTCTGTACAATTAATACACTCTTCTCCCTCCATTTGCGGGGAATAAGGACCAAGCCCTTGCGTGAATAGCGAAAATCCGTGGCTGGAGAATGGCTACATGTTCACAATGAAGTCATTGATTAGTAAAATTGCTCCTCAAAGAAAAAAAAAACAAAACAATATTTTGTATACCAGAGAGTGAACGGTACGAAAAGACGCAACACTCAAAACGAAATTAAAACTATCTGTCATTTAAATTCCCAAACTATTATAAACCCATCCTGAGCACACAGAAAAAAACAGCAAATAGTTCAGTTTTTTTTTTAGCAAATAACAGATAGCTTCCAAAAGGAAATCTGTAATTTGCAAGTAATATATTGCGACTCTGTGGGCAACACTTACTGTATACCTTTGTCTGACCTTTTAATTTCATATTGTCAGCCATGCTTTTGTTGTGTTGTTGTGCTCTTTCTTGGATTCAGACCAATAAGATTTGCAGTAAGTGATTACCGATAGATGAGATGAAGACCGCGTGATTACACGATTGACATTATCTACTCTTTTAGGTATGTCGTGGCAAGACAAGATCACAGCGCTCCGTGCAAAGATGACAGAACGAAAAATGTCCTGGTTCATTGCCACAGCTCTGGACGAAATAGCATGTAAGTATTGATGTCATGGGAATGACTTTAACAACAGCAAAAAAAAGTCGTATGCACCTTCAGGCAAATGGGAAAAAAAATGCAAATACGGGACCGTGACTAAAAACAACTCGGCTTGCGTTTTATTGCGAAGAAAAATAATCTCCACTTGCCATAACCATATTTTCAAACCACAAAAGACGTGTGTACAGCAGTGTCACGTCTCTTGCCTAAGTCAGCTTTGATACATGATCACGATCCAAGGACCCCGGGATGCACGGGCGTACCACTCCATGTCTATTTGAGCGCCGTGTTGACCGCGCCTGAAGAGCTCTTGGTTCTGATTGCCTTCTTGCTGAATTTATGTTAATTACAGTGATTGTGATTGTCATCAGCTTGTATTTGGACTAAATAGACATTTGGGTCGAAGGGGGAATTGCTCAGGCATCTGCAGAGGATCACTGATTAAAAAAATATATATTATAATAATAATAATAATAATAATACAATTTATAGGTGCATAGCCTAGATTTCATTATTGGGGGGAAAAACAATTTATTTCAGCAGTTCGATTCAAATTGTGAACTTGTATATCACGTACAGTAGACTGTATACACTAATGATGATAGCTTCCAGCAAATTCACCATTTCAAGCATTACAAGTCACATAGGAAACAATTAAATTAGGAAGTTTTGCCTGTGCATCATTAATTTATTGAATGAGTTTTATTTTTTAATTGAATTCGTGAAATAAATGAACATTTCAATCATATTTTAATCCACTGCGATGCACATATATTTTGTAGAAGAGTTTCGCTGAAACAGACCACTGAATGACCGTACGGAAAATAGTATACAAACATTTCACTTTTTGGATAATTCATCATTAAAAATGCCAATAATTGTGACGTTTATGGTGGTTTTCCTCTTCTGTCTAGGGCTTTTCAACCTCCGTGGCGCAGACATTGAGTATAACCCTGTCTTCTTTGCGTATACCATTGTGGGGATCGACACAATACGGTTGGAATACATTGCATTCATTCATTGAATTTACCGCAAAGCTTTTTTTCTTGTGGAAAAAAAAAGACAGGCCATCATTTTTACTTTGGATTTCATTCACTTGGTGTGTTTGTTACTGCCGTGATTCACAAAACAATGTGCTGTGGTACATTCATGTGAGAAAGAAGGTTATAGAGTGTGCATGTGTGTGAAAAAACGATTTACTATCTTATTACCTGAATCTTTCCGCAGACTTTTTGTGGACATCAAGCGTCTCGCCGACCCGGCTTTGAGAGAGCATCTGCAGCTGGACACGCCCAGCAAGCCCGAGCTTCACATTCAGACGTTCCCATACGAATCGGTCTTCGCCGAGCTGCAGGCCATCTGCACTGCGCTTGTCCACAAGGACAAAGTGTGGATCTGTGACAAGGCCAGTTGCGCTCTCACGCAGGTCATCCCACAGGTGAGAGGATGCTTAAATTGTATGTGCAGAAAGGGAGACGGGATGACTGTCTACTTTTTAAAGATAGACTATACTGTATGTATTTTTTTTTCTTTCCGTAGCCAAGGACACAAAAAAAAAGATGTTTGCATCAAGCTTTTGTGTGGCGTCTAAAAAGAGGCTCGTTTTGTTTTGTTTTGTGGTGTTGGCTCAGATTACAATCACTATCTCTTAATGAGCTTTATTAAGTTCGTCTGCATATGTGAGAACAAACACATTCCCAGAGATCTCCGTTTCAGGGAACATAGACTCACTGTCTCCTAATGTTCTTGGCATAATCTTGTAAAAGGTGTTTTGGGGGACAGCGGGGGGTGAATTCAAACAATGTATCTTTTCATTAATGTCTTTGGTGACGAGAGAGTCAAAGTTGTTGTAAAACACCTGCCTTTGCAAAATCAATTTGACATGGTCATTGTCCGAGAAGTATTCCATTTAACAACACCCGGACATAAAATAGTGCCTGCTCTAAATTATTTATTTGAAAATATAGCTTGATGATTGTGTGCAAACAATATCAAGTGTTATTTGGAGTCAGTACATTTATAGAAGAATTTTGTTGTGTCAGATACCATTCAGTATAGATTCTGAAAGGGTTTTCTAAAACATCGGCTTGAGATGTGCACGAGCACGATAGAGTTTTGATGTTAATTATTGTGCTTGTACTTTATAGTGATGTCGAACTGCACTGCATCGTAATGTGAATATTTTGCCATGCCACGTGTAAGGTGGGGCGGCAGAGCCTCAGCTGGTTGCGTGAGTCATCCATTGAGCAAAGGGTGAAGTTCAAAAAAAGAAGAAATAACAATAGGCAACCAAAACGAATAAGTGCTCTTATTTTGAAGCTCTGCGCCGCTGCCTCTACCCTTC
This sequence comes from Hippocampus kuda, assembly GCA_901007745.1. NCBI lineage: Eukaryota > Metazoa > Chordata > Actinopteri > Syngnathiformes > Syngnathidae > Hippocampus > Hippocampus kuda. The sequence goes on from CAAKHF010011374.1 coordinate 36,537, forward strand.
TTTGGATCCGTATTAGCCCCTATTTTTGGTCATTCTTTTCAAACGGTGACCGTTTCCTTTTGCTGTGTGTACACAGGCCCACAGGTCTACCATCCCCTATACCCCCCTCTGCCTGGCCAAAGCGGTGAAGAACACGACAGAGATTCAAGGCATGAAAACAGCCCATGTAAGATTGCTTAACATTTTCATAAACCCCATCTCAGACTTTATTCGTGTCTCATAATGGACGGACGGATAAACGTTCTGTCGTCTTCCTGGCAGATCAAGGATGCAGTCGCTCTTTGTGACCTCTTTGCTTGGTTGGAAAAAGAGGTAGGTCAAGTGTTATGTTTGTCTGCATTACGTAAAATATCTGGGGCTGCATTCAGACAGAATTCTCAACTCAACGGGCTGACCCTCAGCCCGTTTTACCCGCCTGCATCAGCTCCCTTCATTTTGGTCATCATAGCAATTTTGTTCTGCGTGGTTTCGTTATTCACATCAAAAATGTAAACCGGCACATTCTTGGCACTAATCAGTACCATTTAATCACCTTATTTGATTAAATTTTTGATTTGATTTTTGTTTGATTAAATATTTGATTAAACTGAAATGACAATGAACAACTTGATACGGATTTTTCATTTATTGTGTTACGGTTCACTCACGTGACTGCTTCTGACTACTTCTAAGACTTTTGAAAAGGCCTCTACTCTACTTGGAGCTATTAGTTCAGCACCACTTTTAAGACTTAATTGCTTTCATCTTTGCTATGAGTAATTCTGACAATTGTTTGTGTTTCCTCAGACTAACGACAGCAATCAAGTAGTGTAATTGTGCGCGCGTCCTTTTAGAATTGGGTCATAAATCTTGCACAAGAGTTCTTTGTGGATTTGGCCCTAGATTTCTAACCTTGCCAAGTTAGTTATATTCTGGTTGAAGTGAAATATAATCCTTGCTCATGTTAAGTACTCCGTTCACTGTTTTATGCCCCGGGGAAACACATACTTTTGATTGAACTTGCTCTTATTTTGTCCTCTTAATCGTTTTGTAGATTCCAAAAGGCACTGTAACAGAAATCTCAGCTGCTGACAAGGCTGAGGAACTACGCAGGTGATGGCTTTTCTTGGGTGTTTCTAAACTTCATTCAAGGTCATGTCTTACTTTCCAAAACGGTCTCACGAAAGGCTCTCCCGGGGTTACAGCTCCCTCTACAGGATAAAAATAAAATCCATCGATCCATCCATCCGCCCATTCTTTGTACCGCTTAAACCTAAACGGATCTATGCACAATTTAATACAGTACTTTTATTGCTGGGACAAGGTGCTTAATTAAAAAAAAAAAAAAAAAAAAAAAGGTTCAAAAGTATTCAGCCCAAGGCCACAGTTGTAATCAGACCCTGCATAAGCAACACAAATTAAAACCAGATCTGCGCAGTGAGCAATTTGATACAGATTGGATGAAAGTTAGTGTGGCATTAAATGTTGAACTTAAATACATATTGAACATTTTGATTGAAGCTACCTTTTTGGAAAGGTAACTTTCTTGATGGATGTAATGGATTTGTTAACCTTTTCATCATTCCATCCATCAATTTTCTGGTCCGCTTATCCTCATGAGAATTACAGGTGTGCTGCAACCTATCCGTGCTCTCTTTGAGCACTCGGCGGCGTACACCCTGAACTGGTTGCCAGCCAATCACGGGGCACAAAGAGACAAACAACTATCTATGCTCATATTCACACTTAAGGGACAACTCTGAGTGTTCCATTAACCTGCCGTGCATGTTTTTGGAATGTGGGAGGAAACCAGAGCACCCGAACAATACCCACGCAGGCACGGGGAGAACATGCAAACCCCAAAGCTGGACTCAAACCCTACACCTCTGCACTGTGAGGCGGCCGTGCTACCTAGTAGAGCACTGTGCCGCCCATAATGTAAACATCTTGAATTAAAATGCTTTTGTGTATATGGAACGGTGACAACAGTATGACTTCAACCTGACATAGCCTATCTTGTGCACAGAGAAAGCAAAAGCGTTTTGCAAAAATAACGAATCGTGGCAAAAAAAATGTGCTTCAGCCATCAGAAAAAAAACTGTTAGAAGGGGGACTGGAGTGTGTATTCCAACTACAGGTGGATCACACTCCTCAGCCTCCCTGCTAAGGTCTATTTGAGGCTTCTGGATAAGAGGGTCCATCAGGATGGCTTAAATATTCAACTTTTTTTCTTTTTGGTATACATATAGCCTACATGTAAAATATTGTGGTCTTGGGTGTCGCTTATTGCTTAGCACGTCTGCCTCACAGTCCAGAAGTTCTCGGTTTGAAGCTCAGCTCCAGCTTTCCGGCGACCCTAATTAGAAATGGATGGATTCAATGAATTATTCGAAGCACCACAAACAAAAAAGCTAATTACAATTCTGATTTATCTTTCGCAGTCAACAGAAACATTTCGTCGGTCTTAGTTTTCCTACAATTTCCAGTGTTGGGCCCAACGCAGCAATCATTCATTACAGGTCAGAAAAGCCACGGATGCATTTGGGTTTGTTTTTCTATTGTTTTAGTCACGGTGTGTTTGTCATAGAACTCACCTCTCTTTTCTCTGTAGGCCTCTGCCTGAGACCAACAGAACGCTCACTGTCAACGAAGTTTACCTCATCGATTCTGGAGCCCAGTACATGTAAACTAATTGTTCACACACAACAACTTAATTGGCATGTGGTTTGACTTGTCTGCTTTTTGGCAGTGATGGAACCACAGACGTCACCCGCACCATGCACTTTGGAACTCCATCTGCATATGAAAAGGTGCATTCAACTGCAGCGAACAGTACTTGACATGCCAGAACCTAATTTTAGCTTGAACAATACTATAATTTTAGCAGTTTCTTGGCGTTCCGCCTGAAATGACGCCGTTTCTTTGTATTCTTCAAGGAATGCTTTACTTATGTGCTAAAGGGACACATCGCCGTCAGTGCTGCGGTTTTCCCCAATGGAACCAAAGGTACCACTTTAACATTAGTTTTCAAGCACAAAGCAGTTCATTCCCATTCTGTGACTGTCTTTTTCCTTGGGGGGCGGGGGGGGGGGGGTTTACATGGAAAAGCTCCGTTTTGTGTTTGTTTTGATGTTTACATTTAATACCGTAAACATCTTGAACAAACATACTTGACATTTGGATCTCTGTGTTTAAAGAACGATGACAAAAGTATGAGCTCAAACTGACATAGCCTACCTTGCGCACACAGAAAGCCAAAAAAACAGATGTCTTTTTCATTTCTCCCATCAGTATGTATTTGGTGCATTGTGTGCTGACTAATACGATGGCTTGTGCTGATTGTTTGACACAAAAACAACATTTTTACAAAGGATTGAAGAGTGAAGAAAGGCTTTTTTGCAAGAGAAGTACAAATAGCCAGTACAGTAGATACAGAAAATGTGCTTGAGCTTTCGGAAGAAAACTGTAATGCCACTCCCAGCTGAAATTTACCGTCAAACTAAATGTACAGCAGATTTAAAATGTTGCCTTCAGGCCCCCTCTAGCTAAATGAGAACAAAAAATGGAAAATCCGTTTGCAAACAGTTCACATCCACAGTCACGTTTATACCGCCTTTCAACAATGGATATTTGAACACATATGGTGGAACAACACACGTAGACATAAAATATAATACTCACAGGCGTATATTCTTTATATTCAAATAAAAATGGCTGCAATTACAGAAACATACTGAGTTGTAGCAGAACAAGATGTCGATTCTTCATCCTTAGGATCTGGATGATGTTATTATCCAGTACTGCCACCCAGTGGTCAAGATGGGCTCTGGGCACATCAGAAGAAACAGCAAAGTGAAATGACTTGCAGCATTAAATCATGATGCGCAAACTGTTGAATGCTTGATATTCTATTTAATCTTGTTATTACTTTGCTTCGATCAAGTACATCAGTTATAAAGTGCTTTTCCCCCCCTATTGGAACCGATTATTGGCATTTCCATTCATTTGAATAAGTAAAGCTGAGATAGGAGTAAATGTGAGTGTATCGCCTATGGACTGAGTGTTGATGGGTCCACGGTATTTATCCAGCCTCAAGTGCAAAAGTCAGCTGCGATAGATTCCAGCTTAACCATGAGCCTCGTGAGCATCTGTGGGATACAAAATGGATGAATATGTGAGGACAATAACCGAGGCTCAAAGAACATGTGATTGCTGGAATAGAAACTTCTTCTCCCTGTCCAGGCCACCTGTTGGACTCATTTGCGCGAGCCGCCCTGTGGGAGTCGGGCCTAGACTACCTGCACGGTACAGGTCACGGCGTTGGCTGCTTTCTTAATGTTCATGAGGGGCCCTGCGGCATCAGCTACAAGACATTCGCTGATGAACCGCTTGAGGCCGGCATGATTGTCAGCGATGGTATGCATCGATACACTACGACTGATACTGCAAATCTGTGACAACTACTTCCTTCTGATATCGTTTTTAATTTCTAATTTGTAGAACCAGGGTATTATGAAGATGGAGCCTTTGGCATCCGACTTGAAAATGTGGTTCTTGTTGTACCCGCTAAGCCCAAAGTAAGACTTTAAACTGAAGGAAAGCAGGTTCTTCAACCATTTGTACGGGTATTATTCGGTTGTTATTTCAACTATGACACTCTCTTTGGTTTCCTCCAGTACAATTACAGAAATAGAGGTAGCTTGACGTTTGAGCCCTTGACTCTGGTTCCTATCCAAGTCAAGATGATGAACACGGAGCTGCTCACCCAGAAGGAGGTAAACATCACCCACCATGTCCAACACCATTTTGATACTTCTTAGAGCCGAGCAATTTATGTTTCACAAGTCGAATATTTCTTATTTGACAAAGGAGTCATTCTGACGTGTACCACAGGAGCTAAACGTGTGTTTGCGTGTCCGTGTGTTTGACAGCGGGACTGGGTGAACGAGTACCACAGGACGTGCCGCGAGGTGGTGGGGGCGGAGCTGGAGCGTCAAGGCAGAAAGGAGGCGCTGGAGTGGCTCGCACGTGAGACCCAACCCATCGTGTGAGGGACCACCCTGGACGAGTGTACTGTGCCATCCAGTGCTGTTCAGTGATCCTTGTTTGTACGTGTCTCATCTTCCTTCATGTCGCTTCTTTTTTAACATGACATCCTATGAAGAGTTTTATTAAAGATCAGTGAAAATCAATTGATGTTTTAATTGTCTTGCATAGTGGAACCCTTTGAGGGACAGCGGTTACTACAGTGGACAGCTTATCATGTTATCAGGTTATATCTTGTCATTATTGGTGCATGAAAGGCTTAACTGTCAAATGACCAGCTTATCACAAGCTATAGGTTAGCTTGACCATCACTTCTGTCTTGGTAAATTTGGAATACAGGTATGGTGTTAGTTAAAAAAAAAAAAAACATACAGTACATTGGATCGTGCATAACAACATGCTGTGTAGAGGTGCTCTTTTTAGGTATGCTGTGAAAAAAAACCATTTTTAATTTGTTTAGCTTACTCTGAGCTGCAGTGAAGGAGTGTTTAGGAAACCCGCCTCTCAGTACTGAGAGTGAGGGGTTTGCATGTTACGCCTTTGTGCGAGTTTACTCCAGATACTTCCTCCCTCATTCTAAAAACATGCATGTTATCTTTCTAAGACTAACTTGTCCCTCTGTGTGAATGTTAGTTTGAATGGTCTGCATGCGATCCGCAACTGGTCCCGCCTCTCACCCAAAGTTCGCCGGGATTGGTCTTGTTTTACCCATGACTGCAATGATAATGCATAACACATGCTATAATTTTATTCCCATTCACCATATGTACAACCAAATCAGTGTCTCACGTAAATGTAGACTACAGACAATATACTTGACATATTTCATAATTATCTTACTGCACGTGTACTTTCAAAGATCCAGTTTTATGTTGGGAAGGAAAAACTGAAACTCAAACAGCACTTCCTGACCTTTGACTCGTGTTGGACCAGCTCCAAAACTGCATCAATGTATAGTTTCCAAGCTGCGTCATTCGTAAGAGCCACGCGTTTCAAACTTCCTTCATTAAGGTTTCTAGACTTGAGCTCTAAATCCATCATCGTCTTGGCTGTTGATGAAGTCATTACGGGATTGCAAAACCGTTCCAGAGACTCAAAAATACCAGCATGTTTTCGCGGCTATCATGTTTATCACTGAGACAAGTACAATTGTAAATTTGACTCTAGATATCACACGTGTAAGAATGTAATGCGGCGTCATCCCATCCCCTAAAGCTGCATGTAAAAAATCGGTGGGTCCAGGATGACTCCACTGTCGGGGTTCTGTGCGTACTCCTCAATGGACAGAAGTGGTGGTAGTGTGACTTCCTGGGCTGTACCCTCTTCATCCTCCTTGGCTCCAACAGGCAGTGGGTTACTATAGATGTAATAGATTCTGGAGTTGTCTTTAGCTGTCTCTGATCTCCGAAAGAAGGCCAGCGGGTTGATGAAACTAGTTGACCTCTTCACCGCCCTGACTGCAACAGGGTCCTCCGGCTCAACCTGGGTCACTGCACTCTCATACACTTGGGCCCTCTTTGATTGTCTGGAAAAAGAGGTCACTGGTAATCATGGTATCTTGTGTGCTAAAATCAACAACAAAAAAAAAAAGAAACTGCAGTCGCTCAATCGATCCTCAATATTTTATGGAGTGGTGTTTGAGCTAAGAAGGAACATATTCAATTTTTGTGGGGATCTGGATAAATATGCACAGAAATGACTTGTTCACAGATTCAACCGTGTTCTATCATTTTTCATTCACCATTGTCAACAGTTCAGCCTCGGTCTGCGCTTTTCTGAGTGACATTCTGGTTGCATATATGATTGTTATGGCATTGCGGAAAGCGAACGGTGGCCCACATGCACTGTGATGTATGTGTGTGCATCACCTGCTGCGGTTGTAGCACACACTGATGCAGTAGACGGCCGTGATGAGGAGAATGCACAAGGCCAAGGCAATGATGACTAAGTCAAAAACTTTCACTTCTGGGATAGAGAAATGTTATCGATTAGTGTGAGGAATCATTAGCATGATCAGTGGCTTCAGAAAATAAAATAAAAAGTACTTTGAGCAAATGTGTTCTTTCAGATGTGCGTATTAAATTCGTAGCTTTTCACATTAATCAGTAGGGAAGAAGTAGTGGGAAAAAAAGGTTGACGAACCCTGGTCTACGTGATCAAAAAAAGAGGAGAACAGACCAAAAAGCGCCGCTTTCATCTCGTCATCGTGCAGATCCAAAGTTGCGTTCAGATGAAGGCTGTGAGCTGTCATCGCTCGCTCCTCTTGCACACCGCTCATGTTGCTCGCAAACGAGCAAAGCTGAGCTTCAAGCTTCTTCCATTGGATTCAATCGCAGCTCGGGCCAAGTGATTCAAATGGCTTGTGTCGGTCGCCAAGGAGACACCCACTCTTTTTTTGTCACCCTTATTTCAACTCTCTCGTTCTCCCTCTCTCCGGTCCTCCCTCGTGTTGACTGCTCATTATTCGGCTCGAGGGCTT
>CAAKHF010011375.1:0-34377 GCA_901007745.1 Hippocampus kuda
CTGATGGTCCAGTGCTTGTTGAAGCGCAAATATCCTGTCTGTGTCTCACACACCACTTCTATTGCAGTCTCGTCTTCCTCATTCTCAGCATCTTCATTTGTATCCCTTTCCTGCTCTGTGTTCTCGCTCTGAAAATAAATGAATCCCGTGTCCTCTGACTCTCCCTCTCTGGTGCGTTCAACTTGCTCCTCTTCAGAACTCTCACCACCATCATCATCTGACTCTCTCTCTGTGTCTGGATCAATTTGTTTCTTTTACAGATAGAAATATGATGTAATGTCCGTTTTTCTTTTCATTTTTAATGTTAAACGTTTAAGTGAAGAGGAATTATAATTAATAATTCTACTGTTGGGGGCTTGTTTCGTTTTGTGATTTTACATCGAAAATATAAATGGTGTGTCGAAAATAGCACTCGTGTCGTGGTAATTTCCTTCTCTCCTGACTGCTTCTCATTTTCCCGCTCATTTTTAAATAGTGCAGCGCATTAAAGGGTCCGACTAGAATGTTAAGCCACGCACTTTGGTTCCACCTCACGCGTCAGCAACTCGGCGCGTCCGCGTCATCTACGCTCGGAGGGGGGGCCACAGGGGGGGCCAGAGTCAGTGCTACAGGGGCACTGGCCCCCGTTGGCCCCCCCCCCAGAACCGCCACTGGGAGAAAACCCACGCAGGCCCGGTACCTCCGCACTGTGAAGTCGACGCGCTAACCACTGGACTACCGGGCCGCCTGCTAGCTAGCTAGCTAGCTAGATTTATTACAATGACCGCGAAGATGTTCATTCACGGGAGTCATATTTGAACGAGTACATTTAAAAAGTCATGAATGCAGATCAGAGTGCAGTGTACAAACAGTGCAGGCTATAGTGTCTATGTTAATATTCATAATTTCGATTGTACATGTGAAATCCTCATGTATACTTAATTGCTTTGTGCCGAGGAGTATTGTGCCCAGGGGTATTGTCCTCACATCCAAGTGGTTATTATTATACTTAGTGAAGTGAGAACGGTATAGAAGATGATCTAAATGTTGTTTCGGGCAGTGACACTGAATGAGTTTGCTTGAGGAAGAGCTCCTCCGCTGCTGCAGTGTGTCATTTGGAGAGGGTGTGATCGATTATCCATAATGGAGAGAAGTTTTCTCAGTGATCTCTGGTCCCTCACTGTTACAAACACTTCAAGCTACAGTTCCATGATGTCACCAGCCATCTTAATGAGTTCATTGATTCTTTTTTGAATTCGAAACGCTGATGTTCCTCCGCCAGCAGACAACAGCAAATATGGGGCATGCTGACACTGACTGGTATGTCCAGGTGTGAGTGAGCACGATGCATCAAATGGATGACAAAATCATACACGTCAACTTGGGGTTGGTCAGCCAATTGCAGGGAGGGGGTGGGGGGGTGTGGTCTGATCCATGTTTCACCTGTGGTCGGATGGGCCAGAACCAGCCTCTCTGGCCGCTAGCAAACAAACTGTGCTAAAATGCTCATTTAAAATGATAAACAAGATGACCAGTCAAGTCATGTGGGTCAAGTTGAGTCACTTCGATTCAAAATCCAGTCTGAGGTCATTCCCACGTTTTTGGCAATCACGTCCTAAAAATAGCAACTTGAAGCTAACTTGAGTCAGGTCATATGACTCGAGTCCACTATCTCTGGAATAAACAGTGTTTAACCTATTTTTACAATTATATGTCCGTTAAGAACTCAACTTGTTTTGTTGAGCACAACTAGAGAATGTTAAAATGCTAATTAAAACATTGCTTGTTTAATTAGTCAAGTTTCCACAATGAAACATGTTTGTTTTGGCTTTCATTATTTCGGATGGGAAACATGTTTTAGTCAAAAAATTTTTGAGTTGTGTGTGACTTGCTCAATCAATTATATTAAGTAAGCAAAAGTCATCATTTCATGGCACACATACCTGAACATTTAGTGAAATCTAATTTATGCTTCGGTTCATGACATTGACTCAGATCTAAAAAAAAAAAAAAAAAAAAAAGTTCAACATTGTTAGTTTGACAGTTTTTTTTTTTTAATTTTATGACTGTTACTTAAGAGTTACCTTTTTCCAAGGTTGGTTGGTTGGTTTTCCAAGGTTTCCAAGGTCTTGGTTGTGCAAAAATGTTGCAGCTGGATCCCTGGCACCCAACAATCTCCATCAGTCTTAATACCGCTTCCTGGAAAGAGTGTGTTAACAGGCTGATTGCACACATTGTTTCTGGAAATACTCCCACGCATAAGCAATCTTCAGTCAACAGCACTGTTTTTTTTTTTTTTTTGCAAGCACACTGGAAAAAAAGGCTGGCAGAAGTTTAATTTGTTCGCCTTGTGTAAATGTGCTCATTGACATGCATTAATGTCATTCCTAGCTTGTGTTGGTTCTTTGACATTTTGATTTGCACTGCACATGTGGTGGACCAAGCAGGACAACAAAGCAGCTGCCCACTTTGCCTCTATCGCCGTGTTAGTGAGCGCAAAGAGGCACAATGAGAATTACACGTGGGAGGCATTTTTTTGGAAAATAAATTTACCGCAGAGAGGGTGTAAACAACAACACATTTATGAGTCTAGGAGTGAACATCTGTTGTCGGCTTATGTTGTCCTTGGGCTGAGTGAATTGAAGTCTCTGTGGAGTGCGTTCAGCATTCGCAAGACAAGTTAGACAAAGGATTTGAACTCTGCGGGCTTTGCTAGTGTGGGAGGATGATGAGATTCACCGAATGGTCTCATTAACTATCCTGTTGTGCACGGAAAAAAAATATGTTACTCTGCTGAGAGAAGCCAAACGGCAGCAAGGTGGTAGTTTGGCAGGTTTCAACACCTATGAGTGATAAATTGCAAGATACATACTCTATACACAAACAATCCGTTTCATTTCATTTCGTTGAAACACAGCATGTATTGGATAAAAATGGTTGGTTTTGCCAAACCAGGAGAGATAACTGAGAAAACATCCCTCAAGTGCCTCATCAGATTACATCTGATGTATTTTTAGACTCCGATAGTAACTAACCAGACATAACAGCTCTCCTTAAAGCTGCTTTTTTTTAAACTATAAGAATATTGTGAATACAGAAAACAAAGCAGAAGAAAGAAAATATAGTTGGCATGGTAATGTCACTTCTGGTGCATCCGCAGCTTTGCCGTCACACGTTCGCATGTCGCAAGTTCACATGACTCCAAACCAGAAATAGCTTCAAGGTCTGAGCCCTGTGAGCGCTTTGTCAAAATAAAGCATCATGATGGCTGTGTATTTACCACGCTGATTGTCACGTCACTTTGGAAACACCTGGCAGATTTTTCCTGTCAAGCTTCAAAAGAAGGTTTACAGACACCTTGACTGAAAATAAAAGCACCTTCCACATGCATCTAACCATCCTGATCGTGAAACTCATTTCCATTTTCTTATGATTAAAAATGTTCTAAATAGGAACAAATCAGACATTGAACCATGTCCTACAGGATCACTTGTGTTTGGTGTGTGTTTCTCTTCAAGACACTTCGATGCAAATTCACTGAATGGCGCTACCCGGTACTGGAGCAGACAGATCACGTCTAATAGACAAAAGACGCGCAGATGATTCAACGCGTCACTAATTGAGATGCCAAGCAGAATGCGGCGAGGTGCGCCGGTGGTATTTGTGTGTATTTAAATGAGGCAATATGCATCGACTTGGCAGAGAAATTCCCCACCTCTCTTCAAATGAGCCTTAGTGATTACCAATGTCTAATTCACTCATTACAGCCACTAACTGTCGGGTACTGACCTCACCAAATTATGTTTTTGGATACCAAAAATGCAGGCTCAGACAAAAATTACAAAAATATTTCTTACAGAAAATCGTACCGACAAAGTATAAACTGAAATTGCTGATCACACGGAGCCGGGAAAAACAAAGCATTAAACAAAAAGCGCTGGCAAAGGCAAGGTTCCAGAGAACATCAAAAATTTGCAAACAAAATATCAAAAATCCAATAACACGAAAACAATTATCAAGAGCAATAAAAATAACTAAATAAAATAAAGCAAAAATACAAACAAGGAAATATGAACAAGCAAGGTCAATAATGCGACAAGGACCAGGCAGCTTGTCAGTCCTTAAATCTATAGCTGGGCTTGATGGGGCTAACGCGGCAGAGGTGCTCCTGCTGGAGGGAAACGCCCTTCCCTCCAGCTGGAGCTGAAACACAATTCCAAATTTACCCCCTACGCCGACATCGCCCCATTGACCTCATAATTTGCCCAAAAAATAGCAATTGGCCCAGGCCGGTCAGATGAAAGCCCTGTTCATACATCCTTGGTCAGAACCCCAGACCTCATGCTGATAATTCCACTATTCTGGAATAATAATAATAATCGACTGATACACTTTATTTGATGACAGTTGGCACAATTAAACAAGTGCATTTTGAGTTGTGATATGAATTAAGTGAGCGCCTATTTCGAGCTGCCACATTTCTGCAACGTTCTTGGTGCGAAGCGGCATTTATACGTTGTATGTGTGCAATCAAGGGGGCGGGGGAACAGGTGCAAATTGCATGCAGCTGTCAAACTTTGTGGGAGCGTTAACGCTGGTATGTCATTTGTGTAATATGGTTTTTGAATAGGAAGTGAAGATAGAGCAAACTGTGGGTGCAAATGAAGTGCCATTGAAGGTGGTATCGGTGGCTACAGTTCAGTCTTCGTGGATTCTGTCCAGTGTTTTCTGTTTTCAGATGAGCACTCGCTGGACTGGTGCAGAACAATGGTCGTCGTGCTCTCAAAACACAGAAATCGCTGGTCATGAGGAGCCAGGAAAAACAAGGCATAAATAAAAAGTGCTTGTATCAGGTAACTCTTTCATTCCACAAGACGTACTTTTACGTCTTTTTAAAATTAGGTCCCGCCTACCAAGGACGTACTTGTACGTCGAAGTCTTTTTTTTGTGTCATAGAGAGGAGGAGGGTCTGATGCAATTTGTGAATGAGAATAAGCCGTTTGCATCGAAAATCATGTAAAAAAGTGACCAGTAGGTGGCAGTGGTGCCTCACCTGCTTGAAATACATGCTTTTACAAAAAGCTCTTTTCTCCGTTTTCTGCCCAGGAATCGCCATTTTCATGAACCTTAGTCATTTTGTAATGCCGATTGCTGAAGAATGGAAAAAGATAAACAAGTATTTTTTTTCTGCTGAAAGAAGAGAGTCCAAACTTAATTTTGGTAGGCTCCATGTTTATATAGCATTAGAATCAAATATTCTGTGGGCCTTGCAAGATCAGTCAAAATCCAGTAAAACGCTGGGATTGAGGGGGTTGCTCCAGTGAAAATGGCTGGGATTGAATGAAGTAAGGTAATAGTAACGCCGAGAAAATACACAAAATGACAAGAGTCCAATTACACAAAAACAAAACAAGAGCAAGATCAATGACAACATCAATAATATCAATATTTACAGAGGAACTAGAGGCAAAAGTGACAATGACAAGATTGAGATGTCTAGAAAACAACACTTGAGCAAGAGCGGCAACAAGGTCAATAATCCGACATGGGAGCTTGGCAGTCTTTAAATACAGTACATGGCTTAATCATGATGATCAAATTGGCAGCAGGTGTGCAAGCTGGAAGAGAAGCCCTCCACTGCCACCTGCTGGAGAAACACAAGGACTGGATCATGACATCATCCAATCATCATGAGAAAACTGACCACCCATGCCAGCCCACTGCCGCATAGACCCCCAGAGACGCTGAGCCTCTGATGGGTGGGATAAAGCCCAGCATTTAGCAGCAGTGAAATTCAACATTCAAATGAACAAATATCTAAAAAATAAAATAAAATCAGCGTGGCCAATTCAACGTCTCAAATAATTAGTCAAAAAAAAAATCACCTGCAAAAAACAAAATTTGCTGCAAAAAATTTCAGCTGCAACAAATTCAAAAACGACATCCGGGTCCCCAAGAGAAGCACTCGATCTCCCGGCGTCCAACCAACCAGGTTTTGTTCTACTGGTCATGTGACACCAACACTGTGCGGCGGTAATGCAACACAGTGGATGTCGACTGTGGAAATAAAACGGAATTTGAATTCGAATTTCTCACTCTGAATTTTGTTTTTCGCAACAGAATTCATAACACTGATTTTTTTAGCACGCAATATATCTATTCACTAAAACATATTTAAATGCACATTTGCAATAGCTGCTAATTTTACACCATTCACGTCTTTGAAGCCCAACAGATTTAGCATGAACACTTATCTCTCAGGATTCACACAATTTCACACTGTCCACACGATGAAGTAATGAACCTGTAGTTAAGTGACAAACTGCAGTCTCACTCAAAAAAGAAGATCAATACCGATATCCTTGGTCTTCAATTTAATTCCATCTCTATGGTTACTGTGGGGTTGCTGTATCAGGATGATTGCGGTTATGTGCAGGTACAGTATTTTTGGATGTGAAAACACACCGGAGAGTTTACATACATAGTTTTGACTTTCAAATCAATGGAGGAATTAAACACTTAGCTTGAGCTGAAACTGCCGTAGGGCTCAGATGGGTTCAATACTCGGTCAGTGCTGCTTCATTTATTCACTCAGGGGGGAGCCAAGGTGCCACTCAAGCACTGTAATTAAACAGGAATAATAACGGCGGGATTACAGTTATTTTTCCTTGTTGCCCTTTGTTCTCGTTGTGACTCGTGATGTACAATAATGTCAGCTCAGAGCTCGGCGGGGGCGACGGATCACAAAACGGTGGCTCGCTTCTCTACAGCGCGCCTTATAATGAGGCCCGCCTTCCTGTGACACATGCGTGATGATTGTTATTATTAGAGATGCATTACAGGAGCAATGTTCCAAGCTGCTATTATTAATGAAGCAGCTATTTCAAATTGCAGCAGTAACAACTCTGTCTGCACGGGAAGCCTTTCTGCTTAGTTTATTCAGTGTGGAAACAAGCTTCCAGTGACAGATCATTTTAATATCATTTTCATCACCATTTTTATCACTGGCGAGTTTGAGCATACACTTGGGAATGAGAATGCTTCAAAGGTGGAGAAAAAAAAGTGCCATTTGTTCACCTACAAGCTTACCGAAACCACTTGGCTGATTATTTATGTGCGCTATTGGCACAGAAACAGGGAGCTTTGGTGACAGATGGTTCACACTTTCATACTTCTTTCTCAAGGACAATATGGAGCTTTAGTAAATGCTAATGAGGGCAGTTTGGCAGGGCAATATTCGTGCTCTTGCAAATCATAAACACAGAAATATTTGTTAGTGTACCAATAAGATTCTGTTGAGGTATTGCTCACCCGTACATAGTGGATTTTTTTTTTTTTTTTTTGCGTGAAAAATTACTGTCTGATGTTAAGTGGAACTGCTGAAGTAGGACAAAAATCCACTCTGGAATTCTGTTGAACTGGAAATATGAATAGTCAGTTCCAGGGTCAAATTGTCATGTTATAAAACCATTCTTATGTGTTTTGACTTTAGATTCTATTCTCGTGCCCATTACAAATTTGACACGAGGCGCGGAGAAAAGCTGCGCAGAGGTGGGGTTGACTAAATTTTGGTATTTTGGTGGGATTGTGTAATCCCATGCAGCAAGGTTGTGTTTTGTGAAAAGAGGTTGAAACAGTCTCACAGTCTCAGATGTAGGATCCACCAAAACTTGTACTTCCCACATCAGCATTTTCAAAGATGATTTTCATTGATGCATTACAGCAGGGGTGTCAAACTCATTTTTGCCGCGGGCCACTTTCGATTTACGTCTTCCCTTGGAGGGCCGTTATGGCAGTGAAACGACAAAAATGTTTAATCACGTTATTACTTGTAAGGGTAACAAAATTAATGCAAAATCTCAACATCATTTATTACACGTGACAATTTGACATTTTGGTACATTGTTTTAGCAAGAATCATGCAAATTGACACAGATGATTTTCTTTCAGGGGGCCACATAAACTAATGTGGCGGGCCGGATCTGGCCCCCGGGCCTTGAGTTTGACACCTGTGCATTACAGTGATGGATGACGGCGAGAGATGTTTCCATAAAAACGTGACCTGAATCATCATACACGAGTGATATGATTATTTTTACACCATTCATGTCCCTAGCTATGCTGCTAATCTGGCTCGCAAAATTCTAAGGGTGGCAAAGGAAAAGTGGCCATCAGATAAGAAGTGTTCTTGGTGAGCAGAACAGATGAGAGTAGTGTTGAAATCTAATTCCGGACATGAAACCACTGATGCCACTCATTTGTTCCTCTGAGACGTCTCTCCAGTTGTCAAATTAAGCCATGTAATTTGGTTTACCGGACATGAGCGGTGAGGGAAAACAGCCCACCTTTGACCTCAGTTACATCAAGCCCTTTTAAAAATCAACTGAACTGACAACCTCAGCCTTGTACGCCCCCTTGAGTCGTGTATGAATTTATCAGTTCATTTTCCTTTTCAAGAGATTGGCGGGATGTTAGCAAACATTTACGAAGCAATTTGTACTGTCAAACGTTTCGTAAGGGCTTTGTACAGGGAACATATTTGTTCATGCGTTTAAACCTTTGTGTACCTTGTTAATACCCTTTTAGAAACACTTTATAAGAGACTATATGAGATATTAACCATTGACACAGGCATCTGTTAGTTTTTTTTTGTGTGTGTTTTTTTTTTTAATGGCATGTATTTTAAGATGGATACTGATCACTAGACTGGTGTTCAGCAAGTGCGTGTGCAGAATGACACCCATCATAGGAATCCATCCTCAAACAAGAAATGGTGTGGTTTCATTGCACATAACGGTGTTCAAAAACCACTACCTTTTCTTAAGTCCACCTATGAGACACCTGAGATGCTGGGAAATCGATTGCCACATGAAACAGAGAGGTCTTTTCATAACTAGCTAAAAAGCTAAAGCTAACTGTAGATCTGTTTATCTAACATTTTCAACAAAGCAACTACTGTACTGTGATTAATTCTTTCTCAGAGACAGACATGAGCGGAATCCGTTTCTTATATAAGTGACAGCTCGTTTGATCATGCTAAATTCTTGAACTTTTAAGATGCTAATGTAATATATTGCAAGACCCCGGCCAAACTTATCTGGAAAGAAAATAATACTTATAGTAATTCCCCCCCCCCCCTCCATCACATGGGTTACATTCAAGACTGATCTTGCATTATGTGAAATCCGAGAAATAAAAAGACCCTATTTCAACACTTCCTAGGCATGTTTTTAAAGCATTTATGGCATCTATCATATTTTAAAAATAATACAATATATGCTATGTCGAGAGAGAGTGGAAGGGCAATGTAAAAATATTGTAGTTTTTTTTCCCCAAGCAAACTTAGTCATCTCACAATGTACATGAATAATTACGCCCCAAAGATGTACTTGACAAAATGAACCAACAACCATTGCTCTCAGTAGTTGTAAAAAACAGGATTGCATTTAATACTCTCTGTCCAAATCTCGAAGAAATGAAAGTTTTAATTCTTCTTCTTTCAAATGTACACCGTCAAACAAAATAGTGTGCCATCATCTAGTGGCAAAATGAAATAGAGTTACAAACAATCCAATAAAAAAATCTGCAAGTTAGTGGCACCAAACACAGAACCCACGATGGAATGGGAATTACCGTGTTTCTACTGGACTTCTGATTAAGTTCATGCAACTTAGTTCAAAACTTTTTGGGGCTCAACAGAAGTAAATAAAATTTCAGAAAGGAAAACCAAAGCATAATGCACAACTTGATAATTTCAATATATATATACCGTATATATATCGTGATTTTTATTAGATGGCAATATCACCCAGCCTTATTTTGAACAGCTGTGAATGCTCATTCAGCAGCTCCACATGGAACAAACAAACAAAAGTGCCTCTAAATAAATCTGTGCATTCACTCTCCAGTCAGTAGTAAACCTATGCAAGCAGGAGCAATTACGTAAACTCAAGAACTTTGACACCAGCGTTGGTGGGGACCAGAGAAGTGTTACTTGTGGTGGGCGGCAGTTGTTGTGACTGATAAATATTCAGCTTTCTTCTGTTTATGAGCTGCCATCACCAGCTGAGGAGCTGATGAGCTGCCATTACCGGTCACCCCAATGGAAAAGTCGGCTTTCACCAATAATTTGTCACATATTTTTTATAAATTTTAATCAGAATTTGGTATATTTATCCGTAATTTACTCCATGAGTTATTCACTTTATTTCATTTAATGTAATCATTACGGAGCCCTTAAGGCAGCGTTTCTCAAATAGTGGGGCGACCCCCCCCCCCCCGCCCCCCCACTCCCAGGGGGGCGCGAGGCTCCGTCAAAGGGGGCGCGTTTGACCTCAGGGAACATGCTTTTTTATTTTTTTACTGTCCTAAAATAACG
Organism: Hippocampus kuda; assembly: GCA_901007745.1. Lineage (NCBI taxonomy): Eukaryota > Metazoa > Chordata > Actinopteri > Syngnathiformes > Syngnathidae > Hippocampus > Hippocampus kuda. The sequence continues at coordinate 10,358 of CAAKHF010011375.1, forward strand.
TGCAATTTCACCTCCACTACGTTAGGGGGCAGTGGCGGTCTCATTGCCAGAGTTTGCGCAGGGAGCATTCTCAGGGAGGATGTATGTAGCGCTTGGCTTCAATGTGACTGCAGTGGCAGACGAGGAAAGATCAATGTGCTTACTGTTTCTAAAAATTTTGGTAGCGGACAGCATGAAGTCAAATAAATTAAGGCGTCACTTAAAGACATTACACACCAATCACGCTGATAAGCTCCGCTTGAGTTTTTTTTTCAGCGAAAACGTGCCGAATATTGCTAACAATCATGCCGCTTTGTGACTGCTACTTCAGTAAACAAATAAAGGTCCCGGCTTCACATTGAGTAGGAGCCGAGAGTTGCTGTGTCCTGCTTCAAATCTCGCTTCGAAAAGCTGTGCATTGCAAAGCGTGCTCATTGTAGCCATTAATCCAGACATCATCTTTGATTTAAGAAAAAAAAAAGCACAAATTCTTTTATATATTTTTGTTTTGGTGGTTAGTTTTTTTTTTTTAAATATTGTGCTCTGAGATAATGTTGGTGATTAGTTTGAATGCATTATTAGTTATTGATTTTATGTAATTTTATTTTTCAGTATCGTATGGTTTGACATTCATTCATTCATTCATTCATCTTCCGAACCGCTTTATCCTCACTAGGGTCGCGGGGGGTGCTGGAGCCTATCCCAGCTGTCATCGGGCAGTAGGCGGGGGACACCCTGAATTGGTTGCCAGCCAATCGCAGGGCACACAGAGACAAACAACCATGCACGCTCACACTCACACCTAGGGACAATTTAGAGTGTTCAATCCGCCTGCCATGCATGTTTTTGGAATGTGGGAGGAAACCGGAGCACCCGGAGAAAACCCACGCAAGCCCGGGGAGAACATGCAAACTCCACACAGGGAGGCCGGAGCTGGAATCGAACCCGGTACCTCTGCACTGTGAAGTCAACGTGCTAACCACTGGACTACCGGGCCGCCCCTGGTTTGACATGTTCAGTCAAAAAAATATTTATTGTTAAATTAAGGATTTAATGTTATTTTTGAATTTCAGATGCACTTTAAATCTTTTCTGTTCCAGTTACTAAAGCTATTCTTTGTTGTAAGTTGGTCCATAAAGGTTGTCCTCATTTCTTTCTTTTTTTTATTCTCTTATACGTTAATAAGGATACAGTGTTATGCAAAGGTGTACTTATAACAATTTTATAGACAAATGATACTATTTATAATCGTGCGGTGGGGGGGGGGGCACGAGATGTTATCATCTTCCTTGGGAAGGCATGACAGAAAACAATTGAGAACCACTGCCTTAAGGTGACATGAAAGAAAAAAAAAACCTTTGCGTTCCTTCGCAAAGTTATGCGTTCCCTCGTTCCCACTCAAAGATTGTGAGTAACTAAATTTTTTTATTTTTTATTTTGCAAGGGAACGCGTTTATAAAATGCTTTTTTATTTTCTTCCGGGTCATTTTCTCGGTAAATGAAAGCAACAAACAAAGCGTTTTCACTCGTGGGCGAGTTTAATCGCATTTTACTTTTAGATCGGCTTGAAATACGAAGACATAAAATCTGCTCTCGGTTTTAAGCATAAATAAGCGAAAGGCATCTGAAGCGTAGTGTCGTCTCTCAAACAGCCGCGCGTTGGAGGCGCCAGTAGCCAATTTGACCCAGAAGTACATAAAAGCAAGTTTTATAAAAGCTTTTCATTGCAAAAAACAAAACAAAATAACTTTGCAAGAGAAGTTTTCTTCCATGTCACTTTAAGGGCTCACCAGTTTGCTAGCAAAAAAAAAAAAAAAAAAAAACACTTTAGTTTTGATGTTTCTCTCCACCAGCACACCTGGTTCAAATACAGTACTGTAGTCAGAAATGTTATCAGGCTCCTGCAGAGCTTCCTGATAAAGTGATTGTTTAATTCAGGCGTGTTGGAGGAGGGAAACATCTGACACATACAGGATAGCAGCCCTCGAGGACCGGAGTTTGATGCCTGCAGCTATGTGTGACTTGTAATTGACTATACAGCAAAGCAGTGTGGTAAATAGCAAGGTGGGAATCGAAGCATAAGCTGCAGTATCCGATTTTATCTTAATTCGTGATTCTGTGATCATTGAGTGTACTGCTTATTAAATGAAAGATGATTAGCTCCACACTAGATGATGTCATGACTCTCGATTCCACTCTTCAGTAAAACAAAATGAATGGAGCGGCGAGTCAGAAATATAACATTGGAATAGCAACCCAAAAGTGATAAACCCCGGTTGGTCCACCAGTATGGTCACTATGGCAACAGGGAAGATGCTATTCTCAATATAGTCAATTGCAAAGGCAGTGAAGCATTAACATGGGTTCCAATCACCTTTTCCTTTTTTTAATTTAACAAAGTTGCTGTTTTTAATTAGAATCCGTGTAATAGTTAATCTGCCGCTGTACCGTAAACTGCAACGTAGGCTTTGTTTGTATGCTTACAGCAAGGATCAGCAGTTTGCAAAATAAACTCCCAGCTGCAGGAACGAATACTCCAATCAAAATGCTGTTTTCTATCAGAACCTGATGAAACCAAACCATTAGCTTCATTTTATTTCTTAAGCAACAAGCAATGTTGGAAATTGCAAGTCATACAGTTTGCAAATACCACATAAGATGCAATAGATGCTTTAGGTATTATTTAGCAAAGAGCTGTGTCAAATTGTTTTCTTTTTCAGCTGGGCACCAACCGAATTTGCTTGGCAATGATGAAACGTTTTAGCAACCCTGATTCTTTCTGCTCAATTAAGGCGTCCGGTGATTCTTCCCAAGGTCCATTGTCTCCCCCTGCAGTCAGACAAGCCGTACTGCTCTTTAAAAGCGATGCATCTATTTTCCATACCTGTAACTTGATCCTGATTTTTTGCACCAGGTTGCCTTGATCATGTCAGTCACACACATATTCTCGCCAATGAGCCATTTTGAGTCTTCGATTAACCTTCAAGCAGGATGTTCCCAGAGGGCCACTGAGCATAGAGTGACACAGGGTCATCAGCGGGGTCCAACAGGTACAGAGAGACTGGAAGAGTCACAGAAAGGCACATAAGTGGACATCCTTCGAAAAATAATGGTCAAATAGATTCATTGACACTTTTTCAAAGAGCACCATTGACTTAATGGCTTAATTTTCGCACTCAAGACAGACACGGGCAGGCACTCCACAGACACTATTTGTACACCGATATTAAAAAGCACATTTTCCATAAAATGTCTTCTTTGAAGGGGAAGTCAAGTCAAAAATATTCGAAACAATAATGTGGCCTATGCAACACCACTAGTGTAAATACTCATTTTGTGTTTGTGAAAAAAGAATTTAGCAGAAAAATTCACAGCTTTTTATCCATCCCAGGTATATTTTGCCTTGTACTGACACAGGTCAGCAACCGCAAATGTCACATGACCAAACCCAGAAAAAGGTGAACCATGATTGGTTGTTACCTGGGCCGTAGGCACTGTGATGTCATTTTTGGGTGGACAGGAAGTGGCAAAACAGGAGTATTTCACAGCCTAACTCATATTCCACATCCACAATATTAATCAGAATGCCGTGTTTAAACTAGCGGGGGTGCATCAAACATATTATTGTGAATATATATATTTTTTACTTGACTTCCCTTTTAAATACAAGACCAATTGTTTGGTGAAAGTGTAAAAATATGTCAAATAGTTCATTTTAACAATAGGATATCCATCCATCCATTTTCTAATCCGCTTATCCTCACGAGGGTCACGGGCGTACTGGTTGCCAGCCAATCACAGGGCACACCTACACAAACAACCATTCACGCTCACAATCAAACCCAGGGACAATGTAATGAATGTACTTATAATGGACAGGAGTGACGAAAGTACAAACAACGCAACTAGCGCTCGAGCTGAGAATGTGCTTGCAGTGCAGGTAGCAGCATACATGCACTGTTATTCATTTCATGAAGCAGCACTTGTTCAATAGCACACATGGCCAGTGGTTCAAACTGAATTTAAGTTCATGGCTATATTACAGTAAATGCAAAATTAAGCGAACCACCGTGCATACTGATGCTTGTTTTGGAATTCTGTCTTTGACAACTATCGAAAGTCGGACGAATGAAATGCCAAACACATTATGTATTTCATTCAAGTGTGCTTTCTGCATGGACCCCTCAGCCAGTGAGGCATTGAGCGTTGAAAGGGCACATGAGTCATAAGTGGTACGTGTGTGTGTGTGCGCAAGTAGGCTAGAGACAGCTCATGTATGCGCCGAGACCCACGTGCCATCTTTTCACTGGCGCTGACATCATAGACCAAAGAGTTTTTGAACACAAGGTTCATTCACAAAGAACGCACCAAACAGGCTGTCTCCACGGCAACCGTTGTCCCGAGCCGACCCACCCGAAACTTCCCACCCTCGCTGAGGGTGCCTTGAGGCAGGGATGAAATGTGTGCCTGAGTGTTAACGAGCATTCAATTTCAGGAGTGATGTCCATACATCCATTTTCATGAGCACTCATCAAGGTGTCGGGTGTGCTGGAGTCTATCCTAGCTGTCTTCGGGTAGTAGGAGAGGTACACCCTGAACTGGTGGCCAGCCAATCGTAGGGCACACATAGACGAACAACCATTCACGCTCACACTCACACCTTGGGACAATTTAGAGTGTCAACCTACCATGCATGTTTTTGGGATGCGGGAGGAAACCGGAGTACCCGGTGAAAACCCACCTCGGCACTCGGCTGTCAGCCTGTGACTGACCGGCGACCAGTTCAGGCGTTGTTCCAACGACGCCAGCTGAGATAGGCTGCAGCAATTCCCACGACCGTCTTCAGGATAAGCGGTGTTGAAAATGGATCGATGGATGGATGTTTCATGACACCTAGTCAGTGTAATCCACAAATGATTAATTATTCAGGAAAATTTACAAAGTACAACATTTTAGTGACGTTTATGTATTTATACGATCACCTGCAGCAGTCTGTCTCCTGGTGTCCGTTTCAATTAGATTCAAGTTCCTTATGTCCCACATTGTTTGACTTGAATGCAATCACTCAATGCGTCATTTTCCAACTTTTTCTTCATTTCATCGTCGTCGTTGCAGAAGGTCAAGAGATGAAACGTTGGAGATTGGGTAAAGATATAGTTTATTGCTACTTTTAAGAATACAAAAATAGCACGGCTTAAAGACCAACAGTAAATAAGACATTAATTAAAATCTTGCTGAAATTAAACAAGTGAACAAAAAGGCCTCGATTGAAGATGTAAACGAGGCCTCATTCCCTTCAGTTTTTCCTTGTACAAAAACCAAACAAACAAAATGAATGATATGGAGCAAGATATAAACGCATAACAATATGACAAGCTACACATATTTCAGCATGACATCACACTTTGAGGTCTATATTTACAATACACACAAAAAAAGGGGGGGGGGAGATTACATTCAAGATAAGGCAACTTTAATTGTGCTGTACTGGCTCAATGGCAAACATCATTCATATCAATGCAATATTACAAAATAGAATATTCTTTTTTTTTCATATTAAAAAAAAGGTCTGCGTCCGATTCTATCTTTCAATATATTTTTACTTTTCACCCCCATTTGCAGCTTTTCATATAAAAAGTGATAAGTTGATTAACACGTAAGGCAAATAATTTCTGATTAGGTCGAAAGACTTATGGAAAAAATAAAAAATTCCCTTTCAATCACAGCCAACTATTTTAGGATAGCTGTATATTCTCACAAGTGTGTACAGGTAGAAAACTGTTTATAATGGGCTGCAATAATCTTGTGCATAGGCAAGACTTTGGCATTGAATATACTTTTTTCACTACATGTAAAAAAAAAAAATCTGCTATATACACACAGGAAAAGGTTCAGAGAAAAACAAATAAAATAAACGCATTTGTAATTCCAAAAGGCCACTTATAATGTATCAAAGTGCAGATTGTCACTGGACTTAGAATTTAGAATTCGAACACAAACTACAATCATGACTGCAGCATCACAGGCCCCGTGAAGACACGTCATGTGAATATTATGCAACATACACATGACATATAAAATGGAATACATTTACTTACACGCACGTAAACATCTGGTTTAAAAAACAAAAACAAAACAGTGCACATGAAGTTGATAGCTCATTTGGTGAATGCATTATTTTATTCTTAATTACAAACTGCACTTTTTGAGATGATCGACCGGTTAAGTTTTGGATTTTCTTCATGTATTCACTCACTAGTAAACAAGCATAGGTTAACTACCTCTATTACCAAAATAAGGCACAGTTACCAGGTTTTTTTTCTTCCTTTTTTTAGGTGCTACCTGCATAGGTACCTCTCTGTACAGCGGCGTGGAGAGCACAAAACCCAAAATGTCCGATGTTGACAACGGAGGGTTTGGGGCAGCATGCGATGTCATTTTCTGCTCCTCTACGATTGCCCTCGAGTTTGAACAGCAGTCAAGTCCTTGCAGATGATCTCATTCACTGCAAAGCAAAGAAAGAGATTACATTAAAATAAATAAATAAACTGAAAAAAAAACAGCAGCAAATGAATCAGATGCATTTTCTGAATGTTAATGATGCTTATACTCTTCTGTTACAGAATGCTTGTGAATTCTTCAATCCAAAATATTGATTTGCTAGAACTTCAACACTATTTACGCCATTGAATAAGTTGATTGTGAAAAGAAATGTCTGCATTCAAAAGAGATTTATCTTATCTGTGTATGGCTAAGACAGGCCGTGATGTATTAACCTTCAAGCTCTCAGGATGAGCAACAATCATTGTTGATTGTTATGGGTGCATGGTGGGATAAGCGGTTAGCAAATCTGATTGGCTGGTGACCAGGCCAGGGTTTACTCCGCCTCCAGCTCACCCTTGACCCAAATGAGGACAAGCGCCATTAAAATGGTCCATAAATTAAGTCAGTAATGTTGAATTTGATCAAGCTTCGAATAAACGAGCTTTGACGTGGGAGTGCACTACTCGGCAACAAACAGAAGATGGTGATGTCGAGTCAGTCTCAAGTAGGTTACAGTCATCAGGGGCAAATGAAATTGAGTCAAACAAGGCCAAGTTAGTTCCATTCATTTTCCGATCCGCTTATCCCCACACGGGTCGTGTAAGGGTGCTGGAGCTGGAGCCTATCCCAGTCTTCTGGCTGTAGGCGAGGGACACTCTGAACCACACAGACAAACAACCATCCACGCTCACACCGTGGGACAATTTAGAGTGTTCAATCAGCCTGCCATGCATGTTTTTGTAATGTGGGAGGAAACCGGAGTACCCGGAGAAAACCCACGCAGGCCTGGGGAGAACATGCAAACTCCACACAGGGATGCTGGAGCTGGAATTGAACCCATTACTTCTGCACTGTGAGGCCGACGCGCTAACCAGTGGACCACCGGGCCGCCCCAGCAAAGTTAGTTGTGTGCACTTTAAAAAAAAAAAAAAAAAAAAAAAAAATCATTTTTCAGTTCAATAGTAGATATATAAAATATGCAACACACAACCAGTCCAAACTTCACCTTTGATCTTTTTCTAAAGGTGTGAAGGTAATTATTGTGGGGGGAATGCAGAAAGTTCCTTGTTAGAAATATCATCAACTCATAACATACTGGAAATTATTAGATTCTCCCTCTCTGGTTCTCCCATTTTTTTTCTTTCTATCAAAATATTTTTATTACATATTTATGATTTTTTTTTTCCCGTAATGAGTGCGAAGAGAAAATGATTTCCTTGAAAAAGCTGCACGGTCTTACATAAAACCTCCAACCTCCTTTGTGATAAAACATGTTGAACACTTCATAGGTGTCAAATGCTCGAAGTAAATGGATGAAAATTCCAAAAGAAAGATGAAAACATGATCATGTATATATCTCCTATAAATCAAATACCTGCAGATTTGGCAAAGTGGATTCAAAGTCAGCAGATGTGTTCCTATTGAGTTGCGCTATACTGTACATTCGCTTCCTGCTGATGACATAAACCCACAGGCAAGGGACGTTGAAATGGAAACCGTTCGCATCAAAATTCTAAAAATAGAACCACAATGCGTGGCAGAAGCACGCGGAGGTGTTTTGACACGGTGCTTATTAAATAAGATAAGATAAGAAAACCTTTATTAGTCTCGCAATGGAGAAATTCCCAAAACGGGATCAAAACAAGACTAAAAAGAAGTACACACTTGTATGGCCCACGCAGAGTGTTTGTGTACTTGTCTGCAGGCCCGAAGCAATGAGGAAGTTCAACCAGCTGTCATCTGGCCTGAACAAGCACATAATCGAGATCGTCACGACATGGCAGGGCACTCAGAGGTGACGAGTTTGCATAAGACGGTAACTGAAACGTCTCAACTTCAAATATAGCAGCATGGGAAAAAAAAAATCTGTGGTTAAAAAGTTTGGAGTTAGCCCGTGTGGTTCACGTTACACCAATTAGAATTGACGACCCACCCCACTTTTTTTTCTTTCCTCTCAAGTGACACAATTTAGATATGTGTCATCGCAGTATACACCTTAACGTATGGTCCGACTCAAACATTGTCAACAATTTTAGCACAAATTATGCTGTGTGTGGAACGACAGTCGTAGCAGTGGCAACTCGAAAGTGTTCCATTGCTTAGAATTTGTGGAGGAAAAAAACGGTTTCAAAAGTCAAACAAAACTGCAATTGCCTCGTTGTTAGCTTAATGCTACACAACAAAGTACAGTACAAGCATGCAGTTGTTACGTTGGGTCGGAAGTGTGGGAGACCCACCAGCCAAAGTGGCTGTCAAAATAAACAGCCAACGTAATTGGCGGTCAAGCGTGTGTGTGTGTGTGTGCGTGTGTACATTGGCGCTAAGCGACGTTCCGGGCCGCCACTGCTTCCACTGTGTCACTAGCGACTCATTAGGTCCGATGACTAATGTGAGCATTTCGAAGTGGGCCAAAAAAGCTCTTGGCTTACAATTCAGGCCATTACGTGACATGTTGTGTCTGTGCCTTCAGTAACCATGGTGACGCACAGCCCCACTAATGTTATCTGAAATCGTTGAAATACAGTAAGCATTCCTCTGGTTTCCCAACATCCATTGAGTCGATGCAACCTACTTTCAATTGGAAACATTTTACAGCACTACACCAAACAAAATATGTCACAAAAAATACGTTGAATGTTGAAATAACGCCGATCTTGTCTTACAAATTTACTGTTTCATCAAACACAAAGCTGATAGGCGCACAAGACACGAATTACTCTGTTGTATGAATGGCCACAGATGTACACAAAGGTTGACTGTACCTTCTGCGATGAACTAGGATATGTTTGTAATCAATAAATAATGACTTTCAGAGAAAATTTCAATGAAAACCAAGTTGGTGATCACTGTTTTTTTTTTGGGTTTCATCCATATCCCCTTCCTTTCATCATTCAACAAATTTAGCTGTGTCATCAATCAGTCACTCACTCTTTCTGTGTATACAAGGAAGAACCTCAATAGAAAGATGAGTCCCAGGAAAGCGGAAGAATACCAGCCAAATGAATGAAATGATGCAATAAAATATCAGCGCCATTGTTGACAGCAACGTAAAAAAAAAAAGCCTCCAGTAGGTTGAAGTAAAAGAGGATCTATGGCCACCCGAATCTAATGAGCTCGCTTCACGAAGCCATTGATGCAAATGGAGTGCAACTTCACTCTGGCTTCTACTTTCATTTACACTTCAATATTAATGGCTAAATAACAAATAAGTGTGACATGAAGAATGAGCATTTTACAAACATGCCAAGTTCCCCTGTTCGCTATTTTGAAAGGTAGTGGAGAGGTCTTATGAAGACACTGCAACCTAAGTGCCTTTTTCAACAAAGACACTTCATTCACTGTTGAGCTCCATTTAAAGCCTTCAGCAACATCGGGGTGAGTCAACGGGTGTAACTAGAAGTACAAACAAACACCTCCAGAACAGCTCACGATATAAATAGCAATTGTTTCATGAAGCAAATGAGCGAGACCTCAAGAGGACATATGGAAAAGTGACTTTTTCAGGGTTTGTATCCAAATAGCAGCGTCTCTGTAGCACTTGCCCACCCAATCAAATGTGACATTCAACACACAAGTCAATCTTTTGTCCGATGTCTATTTCTCCCCAAATCCTGAAGATCCGTGCCACCTTCAAGCAACCGTCTGAGACAGAACAGTGTTAGCGTCTGATAAGCGGCGCCTATTTGAACGCTTTTGTAGTTGGTGACCTAGTTGTTGTATGGTTGTTGTGAGTTGTTGTTGGGGAGTAACGTATGTTTGATAATGTGCCATGCGCAACATACACAAGTAGAAGCAAGCAGCTGGTGAGATCATACGCACTGTTACGCGTACACGCTACTCCTACAATGTAATTATCATTCTTGGCACATTTTGACAAAGCGTTGCGCAGACATGTTATTAAAACACTCATAAAATGCGCGAAACAAACAAACAGAAAAAAAAACGAGCATAATATTTACTTTCATGGATACTGAGCGCAAGTACATTGTGTAATAATTTCAAGTGAATAAATAGAAAAAAAGTCAAAGTTGTGTAGAATTATTAAAAGTTGGTTCCTTGCCTTAGTTGGCCAACTTAGCAAAATCGAAGCATTTTTTTGGGGTGGCATTATAAGTTGCCAAACTGGATTCTCTGCTGTCGTCACCACATCAGCCACCATGTTTATTTTAAAGCTGAGGTGGAATTTGCTTGGACACCTTCAGGGCACTTTCATCTCCCCGTCGTAGTCACATTACTGTCTCCCCCCCACCCTCCTCCGGAGTATGAAACACGTTTAAAGACGCGGCAACACAGAGTAGCGCTTTAACTCGATCTAATGAAGGCTTGGCACTCCAGGCGCTCTCTTCAATAGGAGAGTGTCTGGCTCCCGACACCGGCGCCAGTGGGCGGAGATGCGGGCAACCCGCACAGTAGCCGAGTCAGGCCGCAGCGCACGCCTGCTCAGAGCTGGATTTGTGAATCCTCCTCATGCGTGCACGGCGGTTTTGTGAAGCACCTTAGAAGAGGTTGAATGACAGCTAACTGGATCTGTATCACAAATGTCGTTATTAATATGAGTGTGATACCTAAAAAAGAAAAAGCCCTTAAAACTTTGCATGCTGTCTGTAAAATTTGGAACTGAAACAGTGTGAGAATTTTCATTGAAACTTTTTTTTTTTTTTACGGTGAAAACGTTTGAATAAAAAGTGTGATGTCCGCTTATAAGCATCTTTTGTTACATTTTTAAATTTGAACTTTTTCTTGCTGCCATTTGATGTTTTTAATCGCGTTTAATTAGAATAAGCAGCAATTCATTTAGAGCACTTAAAATGCGTGTTAATTTGATTAAACTTCACAACATAATTTTAGCTAGGCTTTATATGAACAGAATGTTGGAGCCAATCACCGATCAGCAAGTTAAAAAAAAAAAAAAGATAACTGATTACCGATCCAATCAGGACATGAAACAATCATCCAATTAATTCAAACAAGTTTATTTACTGTATAGTTGAAACGATTCGTGGGTGATTGGGAACAGCCCGGCCCACAAAATTCACGTATAACTGATGTCCATTGAAATGCATGGGGGGGGGGGGTAAATTAACCCTAAATATTCTCTTAAAAACGCTGAGAAACATTCAATACCCTGAAAATGATGTAAAAATAATGGAAACAATTAGAAAAAAAAATCTGTCTAAAAACACTGAGAAACCTTATATTATTAACAATGGCAGCCCAGACCATCCCTGGAGTGAACAAAATTGTGTTTAGCTCCAATTATGACATGCCAACCGATCAAAGATTTTGTATAAAATACAAACATATCTACCGCTCCGATCCAGCCGATGAGATGTGCGTTATGTCTAATTTTAGCTACTTTGCTGACACAGCCACATAGTTCAAGAGCCATCTGTCTCTTTCGTAACTTGTCTGAGAGCTCAGCTGACCCAAATGCAAAGAAAGGACAGGGAGAGCTGACAGGAGCACACTAAGGAAATACCAAACAATACCAAAAAGCACAGTGTATATACTGGGCATGTATACATCTTAAGTTAGTCCAAACCATGATCTCTTGTTTCAAATTATGTGCTCGGCAGAGGTACCAATCCTTTAAAACAGGAACTAAAGTGTAATGAGGCCTTACAACACTTTTGCGTGCGCTAAGACTAATGTGTGTCCAAGCTGTCACCACGTGCTTTATCTCCATCGACAGGTCTGATCTTCATCTGATGGAACTGTTTCACCTGCTCCACTGCCTCTGACCATTTTTTTCCACACCCACTCACTCACTACGAGGCCTCGCTGCCTTTCCCGCTTCTTCTGCGATAACTCGCTGCAGAAGGTACACGACGCTTTGGCAAGTTCGAACATGAGTGCGCAGCATGGGAACGCGTGTGTGGGCTGCAAATAGAAGCGCTGAGTAGACATACCAGAGTGGTGTGGGGCACCAAAGAGGAAAAAAAAAAAAAACCTGAGAGGAAAAACTTGACTTTCATTGAACACCGACAGTTGAAGATACCTCAACAAAAGGCAGGTAACACCACGCAAAGTAAACTTCCAGCATACCAGGATGCGGTCTCCTACGACTTCAAGATCGAAAGCACGTGCGTGGGCGTTGTCGGCAATCTCGCAAATGCGGGGGAATGCCCCCTTATGTTTCCTCATATCCAGGAGTGTCTAATATCTAATGTCACAAGTAACAACTACCTGTATTCCTCTTGAGAACGAACTTCAGTCAATATTAAATAGCACTTGTCATTGTCCAATTTTTTTAATGTGTTTTTTGTGCTTAAGGCACAGAATTGAGTCTTGGTTTGGATGACTTTTTTTTTTTTTTTTGCACTTGCTTGAGAGCAACATTTTTAAGATACATGGCATTGCATGGGCGGCACGGTGTGGCAGTGGTTAGCGCGTCGACCTCACCGTGCAGAGGTCGTGGGTTTGGTCCCGGCTGCGACCTTCCTGTGTGGAGTTTGCATGTTCTTCCGGGGCCTGCGTGGGTTTTCTCTGGGTACTCCGGTTTCCTCCCACATTCCAAAAACATGCATGGCAGGCTGATTGAATACTCTAATTGTCCCTAGTTGTGGTTGTGAGTGTGAATGGTTGTTCGTCTCTGTGTGCCTTGCGATTGGCTGACAACCGGTTCAGGGTGTCCCCCGCCTACTGCCCGAAGACAGCTGGGATAGGCTCCAGCACCCCCCTTGTGAGGATAAGTCAAGATGGCGCCCGAGTAGGCATCCGTCGGGAAGTGCTCTCATGAGCCTTGCTTTTTTTGTTGTTTTTGGGTTTGTTTTGTCACTTTGTGTTTGTCGTTACGTCGTGTGGACCTGATGTGGACTTTTTTCAGCATTTTTTGGCCACAACATTCATCAAGGAGGAGACTCTGTGCTTGGTGGTTGCGCCTTCTCGGCAGCATGGGTATACCAGCACTGTTTTTGACTGGGAGGAAAGTCGGCGCCATTTGAGAGTCGTTGCTGGACAGTCCCGGGGCGCTTGTGCCTTGTGCCGTAATGGGCAGCATTTTTCACAGCCCCGCTTTATTCAGCGGAGAGGTCGGTGCTGTTGAACGGTCTGCGGCTGGACGGATGTAAGGCTTGAGGAGCCGACGATGACAAGAAAGGAGCGTTAGCGCGGAGCGCCGATGCGGATGTGGAACTGGGAGTCGCGGCTTGGAATTGAAGCGGATTACATGGGACAGGAGAAGTGAACTAATCTCTTTTTCGTCAATGGACGCTACAGCTTCGTGTTTGCTTTCAAAACTTAGCTTGTAGCAGACGTGTGCACATTTTGAGCATGACGTCTCTGATCCACTGGTGAAAGGACACTTTGATCCTCTCCTCTTTCATCTATAACTGCTTCAGGCAACAAAGTGTATGCAGAAAAGTGGTGAAGATTGCACGACTGTCTGTGTCCTATGTGTTGTGTTGTGTTATTTTTGTGATTTTGACTTCAAAATGGCGCCGCGAGAGTGGCTGCCTTTCCAGCAGCTCCTATATTTTGTTGTTCTACTTCTTCCTTTCATAACTTTGCTGCTGTGAAATGGGAATTTCTCCATTGCGAGACTAATAAAGGTTTTTCTTATCTTATCTTATAAAGCGGATCGGAAATGGCATTGCATGATGATGACTCAACTCACTTCACAATCCTTTGAAAAATCATTAGCATACAACATCTCATTTGGATGAGTCTTCTCTCTGAAGGCTTCTAACATGTTAAGGTTCCTCAATACTATCTTTTCAGCACAAAAGTAGCGCCATGACAATAACACCAGAACTCCACAACATATGGAAAAGGCAAAGCTGAACAAACATTGGGAGGCATGCTTGGCTGTCCCTGACTTGTGAGGACAGGAGTCAAACAGTATCGCTGTTCTCCCAAGTGTTCATTTAACAAGTCACAAGCCTGTTGCTGTTTATTGTGGAGGGAAACCTGGTGAGCTCCATCCAAAAAACACAAGATTCCATAGCTGCTTTAATTTTTTTCCATTGGAACCACACAGCACACACACAACACTTTCCTTTTTCCTAAAAAAGGGACCCGTACATCCTGGGTTCTATCGCGCACACATCGTGCTGGATTTCTGGAGCAGAGCAGCTGCAAAAAGGAATTTCTGGAGCCTCACTGGCAGAATCCTGTGGTCGGGGGAAAAAAACCCCTAATCCTCCGGAGGGTTACCCCGCAGGATCTGGAGAAGGGGGGTTGGAGGGTGGGGGAGGAGGGGGCTATGAGGCCAAAGAGAAGCCCCGGCCAACTACAACAAACAAAGAGGCTTTCCCCGGCTCTCCCAGGCAGGTCGTTCCACGCTTTGACAATGGTTTCCATGGAAGTTGTTTTCACAACATAACAATATCAATGTGTCGGTGGTCCGAGGCGACACTTTTATTCCCCTTTCTTTAAAAACAAAAAAAAAAAAGTGTTCTCGGTGAATACACACGAACATCTCACCCATCTACAAGAGTTGAATCAAAGTTTGGAGAACCTTTTGCTCCAAAATAAGGAAGTTGCACATCCCGCCTGTTGCTGGATGTGGCCTGACATAAATTCTGTCGGGGGGTCTTGGGTTGGACAGGTTGAAGCACAAACATATGAGTCATAATCCGTGTTATTTCCACCCCGAGCGCGGTGTCATTACACCTCATGTTTGAAAAGAATGAGCCGTTTGATCACACCGACTCTACACGGAGACGACGACGACGATATTGTAAATATCCTTCAATTGTTTGAGAAGGGGTTAAGATCGCCATCTGTGTCTTGGCTGATAAAAGCTACCGCACACACTCAGAGTAAGTAAAAACATGAACTTACACTCACCGTCATCTAGGTAGGCCTGGTCCAGGTTCTCTTCCTTCACCGTCACCCTCCTCGCTTGGTCGGCCGGCGTCTCCTCGGGAGATACTCTGGCTTTCTGCTGCCCTTTGGGAGCGTACGTCTGTTGCTGGATCACAGTTAGGTATTGCTGAGGGGGGTTCCCGTCGACCTGGGGGGGCGGAGACGGGTGGGTCCCCTGCGGGGGGTAGCCATCGCAATAAATGACGGGCTGCTCAGGATGTGCCTGGTCTCCTGCCCGAAGCAGGTGGTGGTTGGTGGGGGAGAACTGGATGATAGACGGGTGCTGGCCTGCACCCATTGCTGCGGCAGTTGGCGCCTGAGAGCCCGTGTGGACCAGGACGGAGCGGTGGGGGTCAGGGATCATGGGACCAGTCTGCTGATAGGTGCCCGGGCTGCTGCTCAGGCTTTTCCCTGCACGAGAGAAGACAATGGCTGGACTCTGGTTGTGGAAGCGGGATTCCTGTCCCAGGAGGTTGGAGCCAAGTCGCTGGCATGAAGCCATGCTGGAAACAAGGCTGTGTTCCGGGTGGAGGACGCCGTGCGGGGTGTGGTAGTAGGAATGAGGGAGTATGCCCATGACGGGGGGGACGGCGAAGCTCATGTGATCCGAGTCGTACTCGTCTAGGGGCTCGGTCTTGATGGACGGAGCTGAACAAGAGACATAAAGGCGGTCTTGTCACCAGTGTTTTTTGTTTCCATTGCGTTACGAAACATCTACTTGTTGGATTGAAATTGGACTTTTAGAATGAATGTAATGGTCGGACAAAAAAGAAAATTCCTACAACTGATCTATTAGTAATCATGACATTTACACTCTGTTCTCAATGGCCACGGCTGCCCTGTTTCAGGCCGCTGTGGTTTAGGGCTTGTTAACGCTACAGGGCCCAAACTCCCAAATGTGAACGCAGCCAGAGTGGGCTTAGAGCGGACGACACATCGCATGTCAAAATGCTGATTGTCGTGTTGTGAGCTTGCTTACATGGCAGTGGTGTGTAGGTGAAGAGCTGAGGCTGACTACGTTTCCTCTTCCCATTGACTACGCAGAAGGTCACTTTGACAGGATGGCAGATAGACGAGTCGCGGTAGGACGGCACCTCCACAAACAGCATGCTCTTCGGGACAACGGGAACAATTAAATGACGCCACTTTTTATCCGCAGAATCTTGGAAGACCACGTCACGGGTGCCATGTCACACACTTACCGGCTGGCTCTTATCTTTGTCCACCGTCGCTTCCATTTCCCAAATTTGCATCCCATCTGAAAGATGAAATCAGCGGTTGGCTTTTAGTTGAAACAACCTAAAAGTCACATTTTGCACCATATTGAAATCTAAGAACGTCTTCAAGAAAATCTCTGTTGAGTGCTGAGCTCTGCTAAGGCCCAAGTGCGAACAAAAGCGGAAACAAAAATGGAATGTCACATTTGTGTTTGTTTATTTGACTTTAAAGGCTACTTCCTGAGTCATGGAGCATAATTACCTGTGTATAGAAAATCTGCCAAATTCAACCTGCTGCAAAATTTCACGGCAACAAACTTCTACATACAAGATACAAGGTCCCTGCTACGTCGGCCGACCCATCATGTATGCACTTACCATAAACAAGTAAAGCTTTTGTTTTGTTTTTTTTTGTTTCACAAAATGTGTCTGCACGGATATATGTGAGGGCAAATTTACATAAGAATCCCCCCCCCACACACACACAGAATTTCTTCACCTACCAAATAACATGAGCAGCTCAGCTGGGCGAAATTCCAGAGACACTATCACTAGGCTGCTGGACTACACTGTCTGAAATATTATCATGCTGAGCCACGGTCCTGCAGAAACGCCCACGACCTTAACAAGTGCAATGGCCACGTTATGTCATAAGGGAAGTATAGGTGCAGTGGATTTTTAAAAAAAAAATTTTTGGGGGGGGGGGGTCCCCCTTCCCTCCACAGTAAACAACAACGGCTTGTGACTGGTAATTAGGCTCCACATAAACAATTTCAAGTTTCATATGAGATCACATTTCGGCTGCCATAGAACCGTGATCAGATGAAAAACGAAAAAGTAAACATGGAAGCACGTGAACTGACATGTGGTGTTCCCAAAATGATTCAGAAAGTTCCTGTAGCTGGGAAACCCTTTTGTCAGCATGCTAATTAAAAGCACATGGCTTAAATGAGTCAGATGGGGGGGGGGGGGGGTGGATTCCACAAGTGTTGCCAACTTTCGACCATCAACTCCACTCCCCTTCTCTGTGTGTTCTCTTGGCACTTGCATTTGTTTGCACTGTGTTGCAACTCCACTCTAAGGGAGACCCCAACATTTGCTCGCCCTTCTGCACATGATTATGAGAGGATGTGGAAATTAGAAGCAGGGGGGGCTGGGCCAGGCGTCACGCAAGCCGGCAGAGCTCCAGACAGACACAGCTGTCTCCCATTCAGAGGGATTCCGCAGTTGTACCCGTCCACAATTTTATGTCATACACAAAACTCTCCACAACGCCGGCAATCCCTTTCCGAAAGACTTCCTTTTCCATGTCTCCCTCACTGTTCGTTATTGCCGCATTTCGTAACATGGCGGCAGGGAAATCCATTGGGGGGCGGGGGGGAAATACAGCTAAAGGCCATACTACTTACTGGTTTATGATGCCAACATGCCTACTTTCATAGTGAGATTTCAATAAATAGCAAAAAGTGGTTACTAAAGTGGCAATAAATAGCCAACTGGTTGTGAAGACAAAATGGAAAGCCAGCGAGGAAGGCCAAGAGGAAGTGTGGGGAGGTGTGTCAACGCAGATACGGTATATCGTACGGTGAAAATGTGAGCTTTCACTTCCTTGTTGAGGTGACGGCAGAGCGAGCGAGCGAATGCAGGAAATCACTTGAGAATGTGAACCCAGGCCACTCACCCTGCGTTTTCTCCATGAAAACCACTTTGGAATCGGAGCTGAAGTTCTGCCCGCTCAAGATCATCTGCTGGCCTCCCAGAACGGAGCAACTGTCCGAGTCTTGCTTCTCCACGATGGGAAGTTCATGTGCTGAACGCTGAGCTGTAAGGGAGACATTCCTGTTATGAAAATAGTTTACCACCAATGCAAATGATGAGAATTTATATTTACCAAAACCTGATACCATGTGCGCAGAAACATAAGAATACGTCGTCAGGGAGCACCGGAATGCTCTGAGACAGCCGTACTTAACTCCTTACTTGAAATATATATATTTTTAAATGGTATTGCCCAGGTTACACATCAATGATGGAAAAAGTTTTTAAATGATTTATCTTGGTTGCATTTTTTTGGCATAGCAAAAACCTAGCATTTGAACAATTATGTGTCAACTTTTGTCTTTTTAATGGCAACTGAAAGTTATGACAGTCAGTAATTAGTGTACAAACTTACTTCCGTACTTATTCGGGCGGGCTACGTCACTCCCATATAAAATGAACCTCGTCATAAACCAAGGACCACCAGTACACTGATCAAGGCATCGATGGCAACAATAAATGCGGTCTTTTCCTTACAGGGCTCGAGACTGACACAGATTTGAGTACCCAGGCAACTTAATTTTTCAAATGTACTGTTTATCTTAAAAAAATAAAAAATAAGAGGTTGCTATTAGTGACCCTCAATACATTTGTACCACATATTTGATATATGCTTATGTGCATTTTTTGGTGGACAGACCTGAAATCTGTTCTACTTTAATTTTTTAAAAATGTATCTAAGATATTTTTATTTTTCTACATTTCAATGCCAGTGTTCAATATTGTCGAGAATTAGAAGTTATTTGCCCTGAAAAAAGGATATACTCGATTTAAGATGCTCTATCATACTATTAGCAGCGTGAAAAAAAACAACAAAAAAAACAAGATTGTTTATCGTGATAAACTAAATATATTGTTCTAAAAACTGTTGTGAAAAGTCTCGGTAAGTGACTTCTGCCCATCAGGTAAAAATGGAAATAGCTGCGGACGAAAAGATAAGAACAATTGGACGACTTTTTGAAAATTAAGTGAAGCCCTAATATGTACGAAAGTCTTAATCAACACTCAGACATAGAACACTTCAATATTTTTTAAAAAGGAGTGAACCTCTGAAACCGCAGTGTTGAATGTGATGCAGTGGAAAATTTGGGGGGCCTGCCTCATCACAAAACGAAAATTGAAGTTGTGTTAAAATGTAAAAAAAAGAAAGAAAAAAAAGCAATATTATTCCTGTGTAGCGTGCAGCTTTCTCATCATGCAACTGAAACAGCAGGCGAAAACTGTGGTGACAACAAACAAACCCGACCTTTGAACCCTCGCGCACCCAGGAGGACAACCACGACTCCCACTCAACAGAAGTCTTATACGTGCAGACAGGTAGGGACGAGATTTTCCCGACCAGAAAACAGACAGGAAATGACGCCTCATAAAGGTGAATTTTTGTTGTCACAATTTTCTCTAACAGGGATGTTGTGTTCCCAGCAGAGCTGGATCAAAAAAAAAAAAAAAAAGCTCTTGCTTGAGTTTTGATTACAGCCGTCGCTTTAATAAAACTGTGTAAACATACTTGGATGTAGCCAAGCGGCATTCACGCAGTCGAGCAAACACGCAGTAAATCGCGCTGCCGCGTGAGCATAAAGACATCTTTGATTGCTGGATAGCCGCTCCAAACTCATTTGAATGCGGGGCGTTGGAGGATCAAATATACATGGCAGAGACAGAAAAGCAAAGAGTGTTTTCTATTTTGCTTACAACACTCAACGGGATGCGAGGCCACTTGTAGCGAGATGTGCTGTCCTCCGGGCTGGGGTATGTGCACGCGGAACACGAGGCGGACGCGCGTGTTCTTTCGGCCGACGTCCGTCTCGCCCTTCCTCAGCTCGATGTCGGCATTGCGCAGCTTCAGGATACCCGCGCAGTCAATTCTGTGAGACAGAATGAATAAGCACAGTGTTTCAATGTCTTCAGATGCCGTATTAGCAATTAATGATTGCGCTTCCGATAATTTTTTTACAGGGTTCCCACTCTTCCACTTGCTTTTTATTTATGGATCTTTAAGGACTTTTAAGGGCAAACTTAGTCGTTTTTAAGGACTTTTTCTCCCTTTAGCGGGGATACATGGTGGATTTAATGCCCGCTCAGCAATATGCGAGCTGAACAGAAAGCCACATATCACTGAGCTGGTGTTCAAATCATTGCTGCCAAAGGAAGGGCACATCTTTATTTTTAGGGGCAATCAGCTAACCCTTTGTACCTGAAAAAAACTTGAATTTATTCTCAAATAAAGTACACTAAGATAAATTCAAATTTAGAAAATATAAAACTTCAATTTATTTTCAAATATAAAGAGATTTTTAAGGATTTTTATTGCTTTTAGAAGCTTTCCCTGAAAATTAAGGACAATTAAGAGCATAATTTTACAACTTTTTTATGGATTTTTATGAACTTTAAGCATCTGTGGGAACCCTGTTTTATTGACTGGTGTGGGGGGGGGTAGAGAGATCTAATTCTGATCAAGTCTAGTTTTTTTGTTTTGTTTTGTTTTTTTGGTATGGATTCTTGTGCAACCTTTGGATTTCATTCAGACTGCAGTTTGAGTAATGCAGAACAAGAAATGTAAACAACTCTGACAATATTCTCACATTGCTCTCATGTTGTTTTTTGGTTCCAGGGGCATCTCCAGGACTTTGGTTCCATTGACAATCTTCTCCAAACTGTTTGTCGTAACGGTTTTGCCAGTGATGCGATGCACTTGGTAGAAGGCGTGCGGCTTGAGAATGCGCTCGTCCGCCGTGCCGATGAAGATCTGCAGGCCGAGTGCCTCTTTGCCTTTGTAGCCGCGCAACTACGGAAAACAACAAAGGTGTTGGAGTTGCACCATGATCAACAACTGAATGCTACATGAAAGCAAGTGAATGCAACACGTTAAACCGGTTTGGTGGCCGGCATTGTTTGTTTTTATAAAAGTGAAACTGACTTGCAAAACAACAAATCTGACGGCTGGCCAAAAAAAAGCTCACATACGGCAGGCGAGACCAACTGTAGATCAATTCATAATTAAAACCGCAGCGGTTTTAGCGTGTCACGAACAGGATTTCCCCTTCAGGTACTTTGTGCTGTTTCCATTGTTTCATTAATTAATCCAGGTAATGTTTGCCATATAAATAGATGGAAATGCAAGTACATTCAAACTAGTGCAGTAAAAAGTATTTGCAATATCTGCTTGAAAAGACCAGAGAATGGACTTTCTTTCTCCTGGGAGTGACATTTTCACATCTTTGTAACATCTTTGCGACGGCCGGTAACTATGGCAACCGCAGGGAGTGGACAGAGGAGAAACCGAGCGCAAACATGAGCAGTCGGGCGGTTGTCACGGTGATGTGCAGGAGCAGTGAGTCATGACTGAGCACAGAGTAGGAAAAGTAAAGCATGGAGGGGGGTGGGGGTTGGGGGGGTCACATGGAGGGAAGGATGCAAGGGCGACAGGAGGAAGGAATGACAACGTGGAGGACTGCAGCCGTGTCCAGCCAGGCAGAACCCACCTGAGGCCTTTGGGCAGTGTGGAAAAGATGCAACAACAACATAAACAGTCTCCACTGTGAAAAGGAGAATGGGGCTCAGTGGAGCACAGACATGTGCCAAAGGCCCAACAATACAAATTTGCATCAGAAGCTGTGAAAAAAAACAAAACGACGAAAACAACAAAGCCGGTGGTGGCCAACAGTTTGGTTCGTGGTCAAAGGCCAGTCACATGGCACAAACATTCACGCTACCAATCAAACCATTGGACGATTTCGAGTCTCCGATGAACCTAACAAGCATGTTTTTTGGAATGCGGGAGGAAGTTGGAGTAGCTGCAGAAAATGCATCCAAGCACAGGTAAAACACGCAAAATCCACGCCACCACGTTGTCACCATGGGAATCGCTGTGGCGATAGCTCAACTCCACATAGCTGATGCTACGATGTTATTTTTCTGGGTTTAAAAACCAGTTAAGAGTGAATCAACAGCACAACTACTGATTGCAGCCACATAGTGCACTCCATTTGACCGAAAGTGTTTTTAAAATGTAGTTTAGTTGATTGTCTGTAAATTTTCATGCGTGTGGGGTGCCTGCCAACCCATCAAGTGTGAAATTAAACAACCAAGTCAATCTTTTGCTCTCTGCCCGTGGTTTAAAATGTCTGGCGACATGGCCGACCTCTGAAGCAGGCTGATTAAGGCGAAGCAAGACAACAGTTAATTCATAAAATAATCAACAAACTGACCGATTATGAAAATAATCGTTAATTGCAGCCCTAGTATAGTCTGCTACTATTCTTGATTCTTGACAGGACATATTAGGACACCTGGGTACTATTTTACAGTCTTGAAAAAAAAAAAACACACTATCTCCTTTAAGACGCAATTACAGTCACCCCACACACATTTTCGGTTCGCCTTTTTTGAAGGGGGTGCGGGGTGAGGTACAGTAGTTACACCTCAATGAAACCATTATGAACCCCACCATACGGTTATCACCCTTCTAAACACTTGGTAGACTGAATAAATAAAAATTTTAAATTGCAAAATAAAGGATGAATTACATAAGTATAAATACTTGTAGAACCCAAAAGCTAGTTGACATGATTACCGTTCTTCTAGTTCCGTACTTCCAGCAGAGGTTCTTCTTCTTTGTCTTCCAGTTGAAAGACAAAGAAGTGTATTCATTTTAATTATGACCACATTAGATAATGTAATTCCATGAAAACATGAATTTAATCAAGGTGCAGCTTAATCTTAAGCTAAAAAGTAGAGTTGACCCTTTTAGAGCCACTATCAATGTTTCGTGACATATCGAGAATTGTGACCTAAAAAGCAGTGGCACAGGAAGTCAGTTTGTTTGTGTGGTTGAACCAAGCTGCATGGCGGATATTTAAAAAAAGAATCTGTGCATTTGCGTCGCTCGTCTAGCCTTGAGAAGAGGCTGCTAAAATCGGGAGGGCTAAAGTAGTAGCGCTGCCTCAAATAACAGCGTAGACAGGCAGGAATTGCAAACCACAGTGAGGGATTGAGTGATGGATTTCACTTGGTACCCACTAACGTCATTTTTCACAACATGTGATAAAACATGGCATGTTGATTGGCCGGGATTTCTGTGCTTTTAAGAAGTCGGGTTTTTTCAGTTCAAAACTTTTTTGGTCTGCCATTTAGTTTGAGGCGTAAATTTGAAAGAAGAATACACGGAGAACTGTTTTTCAACAGAGGCTAGTTGTTGAAAATGATTTAATGTCATTTGCTGTAATCCTGCTTTTTACGCCTACAGAAAGCTACGGCTATCGGTTAAGTTTATAATGTACATCTTTGGGCATGATTATTGATATACATTGTGACATGATAAATTTCTTAGTTTGGAAAAATAGGATTTGTTGCCATGTAAACGCATTAGGGGCGTCGATACACAGTTACACTGCACAAAAATTCTGTTATCCATTTCTCTGTCCATATATATGTTTCAATGTGTTTGTATTTTTTAAAAAGTCTTTAAAAATGAAGGTCATTGTTGTATTATGACTACGTTTTATCTCTGCATAGCACTTTGTATACCACGGGGCTTGTTTTGAAGTGGTTTACTTATAGAGTTTAGTTGAGTATTTTTATCTTGTGGATTTCACTTATTGGTGGTTTGGAATGTAGCCCCTGTGATATAGGGGGGGGGGGGGGGGGGTTATGGCT
>CAAKHF010011375.1:43954-62459 GCA_901007745.1 Hippocampus kuda
TGAGATTATTGAGGTAGGCCTCCGTTGTTTGTCCGGCATATCATTCAAAATCCGCACAAAAATGATGAGGCCTACTCATGTTATAGTATAGGGCAGTAAAAAAACAAAAACAAAAAAAAAAAACAGTGTATGCGCAACTGAGACATACCTGCCATCTAGTGATGAATGGTCATATTGCAACTTAAAACGACAGTCAACACATATTTGCACACATATTCGGCACCTGCGAATTAGCACATTCACAGACTCCCCCACAATTTTTTTATTCATTTATTTTTACTGTAATGTTTTTCCCATTTAAGACACGATTTTCGTGGAAAATGTATAAGGTAGGTTTATCAACATTTCGGAGGGAATGGTTTGGGCTTGTAAAATAAATAAATAATATAATATACTGCCGTCGTCTTTCCTACGGTGGCTTCAAATGAAATACAATTAAATATCAAGAAGAGAAGCCAAATATTCCCTTCTGCTTTAATCAACATTATTCTGATTTATGGCAGTCGTAACTTTCTTGCCAAAAGAGACACTAGTGGCCACCATAGCAGGGATTACATGTGATTTGAATGCAAAAGGTTTGGGCATTCGGTGCAACTACAATATAGTTCCATACTATCATCCGGACAAACTCAAGTCATGACCACAGGATAATTTTGCGGTCTGTCAGCTTGTTCTCTTCCATTGGGAATGCAAAGCTGTTTCCGAGTGGAAAACTCACTCGTCTTGACTCGAGGCCCCCGGAGATGAAACGAATCAACCTGCTTCATTTGCTTGGACGTTATGTAACAAGCACCTCGTGCAAGGCCACACTTTGTCCACAACATCTTGGACAAAGTGCCCCCCTCCACACACACACACACACTCCCGCGTGTTGTTCGAAAGTTTCCACTCCCCGGGGAAGACTGCCTGCACGATTTTGGAATGCGTCTTGTGGGAATTTCTGATCATTTGTGAGTGAGGAATCTCTTCGAGTTCACCCTAGATGAGTTTGTTCTTCTACACTGGACACATCCAAAAAGCACGCCTTTTTGGACCTTCATTTAGGCAGTGGAAAAAGAAATTTTTTTTCCCCAAATTGTTACTGCTAGCTAAAAGCAAACAGTTGTCCATATTTTGCTCAGGCAAAAAAAAAGAAAAAGCTAAAATTAAAAGCTCTGATTGATTTATTGAACTGGTTGAGAGGTCCGTCTCAAAAGCAGGGGCCACCAACCTTTTTGAAAGTGAGAGATACTTCTTGGGCCCCGAATAAAGCAAAGGGCTGCCAGTTTGATAAACTTCTGAAATAACAGATTTGTTCAAATTACCTTTGACATCTTATTAGGCAGCACGGTGGGTGACTGATTAGCACGTCCTCCTCACAGTGCAGAGGTCCAGGGTTCGATTCTGAGCTCCGGCCTTCCTGTGTGGAGTTTCCATGTTCTCCCCGTGACAGTGTGGATTTTCTCCAGGTACTCCGGTTTCCTTCTACATTCCATAAACATGCACAGTAGGTTAATGAAACATTCTAACTTGTCTCTAGGTGTGGTTGTTTGTCTGCCTGTGTCCTGAGATTGGCTGGTACCCCGCCTACAACTCATAGTGGATGAATATTCATTCCCTGATATTTCGATTTTTCACAATAACCACCACCATGTCCTATTACTTGTGAGCTATTCTTTTTAGAAGAGGCCCGCGACCTCCTCATTTAGTCCTTGGGTGCTATTTGGTGCCCACAGCGAGCATGTTGCTGGCCTCTGCTCTCGACAGTGAAACCTCTCAGGTTGATCACAATCCGTCCAGGGACACTGTTGACAATTTTTCCGCGCATGGTATACAATGTAAAACCATTTCCATCATTCAACTTTTAGAAAGTGCACAAGCAACCTTTAAGGAACATTTGGACACTCTTGTCATATACATAAAATGACAATCACTGTTCATATTAGAATTTAAACAAAACGACTCACCCTTCAATGTCAGAGGCTGTTGAAGGTCTGGGAACTGTCATACAAAAGTAAAAAAAAATTTAAATCAATGGCAGGATATTAGAACTGAAATAGCACACTTACCTTTAACTCTGACGGAAATTACTGCTTGCGCTTGGTGTTGGAGGCAAAAATCATCCCAGGATAACAAAGCAGGAAATTTATTAATTATCAGCACAATAATGACAGTTTTGTTTTGCTTGGAAGGGAGAAGCCAACTACTGGTAAATAGCATTAAAAAAAAAAAAAGGTGAACACATACAAACAAAAATAAGTTATTTACAGGCACCCACGTCATGCTTTCCATTTTAATGGCAACATAATAAATAACAATATACTTTTTAATATGAATTCCATAAAACACAGTAGGGCAGAGACACAATAAGATTCACTGCATCACTGGGAGAAATTAAATAAACATATTGACAATATGAACAATGAATTTTGTCGTAGTTATCCCTTCTTGTTAAAGCCAGTAATAGGGCTGCAAGTTTTTTTTCTTTTTTTTTTTTTTAAATGGCTTTAGGTCACAACCACATGAAAGTAGTGAAGGGCCCAAAATAACCATCGCTGCTGGAGATGCGGGGGTTGGTATAGAAAGACGCTGGGACCGATTTATCCCGAGACGCAGTGGGCCCGCTGACATTGACCGCCTCCACTGCCTGACGCATAAACAAAAGTGACTTTTATGGTCACTCAACTGGTTGCGAAGTGTATAATTCTGGCACTCCTTTTAGAAATCAGTTTGTGGAGTGTGAATCAAGTCTCGAGTCCCACAATAAAACTGCTACTGCTACTAACGATGGCGAATGTAAGCTTTTAAAAGGCCATCAAACTCATTGGCATCATTTTTTTTTAAATAAACGTGGAGAAATAAATTAGCAAGATGTGTCTTATTTCGTACATACAGGCAAAGCACACACAACTGTTTTGAACTTATGATGTGAAGTTTGTGTTAAACGTGTCCATGTCACATGATGTAGATCTGCACTGGAGATCTGAATGATGATGACACCCATCAGGCAGCGCCCATTAGGAGGTGAGCTTGGAATAGTTGGGCGGGGAGAAGCGCCGACGCAGGTACTTGAGGATGTAGAGGGGCAAGCAGCTGACCAGCGTGATGGACGTCACCTTCCATAGGAACGACGGCGTGGTGATGAAGTACACATCTGAAAGTGACAGAAACACCCACGACAGCTCTCACTCAACAGAGGAGACACAGAGGAGGAAAAAACTCACGTTCGATATACAGCGCTGCAGCAACACCCCTGAACTGAAAGTTGCTAGCTTTGGTGCTTCTTTCAGGGGGGAAAAAAATCCTTACTTGTGTCTGACAAGCTGGTAAATCTAGCAACAGATTAATATGGAAACACTGGGTAGAACTGTTGAAAGAGAATACGTAATTTGATTGGCTGGTGGCATCACGTGAGTGCTGTGCGTGCGAGAAGCAGAGATAAAGCAGAAATGCGCTACAGCTCAATACTGCCCATTAAAGGCAGCTGAAATCAGACCCGTTTGCGTTCTCCCCAAGGAAGAGAGAAGCAGAAGGAGGAAAAATAATTTTCCAGAACAACTGAAGCTTTTCCAGGAAATTTAATTTTTTTTTCATTTTTTTGTGTTTTCCATGACTGAAAAATTAGTCTGTCATTTTCCAGGTTGTCCAGGATGTGTGACCACCCTGCTTTCTTTATTGTTTACATGCAAACATGTTACGTACAAACACGGTTTGCCTCGTGTAGCTGTCTCTCTCCCTCACAGTTTCTCCACACCGACCTTAAAAGGGACCGTGCACACAAAGAAATGCACTTTACGCCAAATCCGGTATTCGATA
Organism: Hippocampus kuda; assembly: GCA_901007745.1. NCBI lineage: Eukaryota > Metazoa > Chordata > Actinopteri > Syngnathiformes > Syngnathidae > Hippocampus > Hippocampus kuda. The sequence goes on from CAAKHF010011375.1 coordinate 47,750, forward strand.
TGTCAAGCTTTCCATCCTGGAATACCGTACATATCTATTTCCATGATTTATAATGGCTAGAAGCAGATCTGCACCGCCCATCCTCAAAAGGTTTTGTCTCTGACTTACATGTGTTTTCGCCTCGACCTTCTTTCCATCTAACAATGACGATAAACCAAACCTCCTTGGTAAGCACAATGTCGAGTTGAAACGATGCGTGAAGGCTGACCTTTAAAATCTATTCTTGTGTGCCTCAGTGAAGAAAAGCGTCCCCCCAAAAAAAGGTACCCTTGACCACATGCCAGCCATGACTTGCAGCGGTCGAGATCGCAGGCTCAAAATGGATCTCCACAGCCCACAGAAGCCCTAAAATAAAGGCTAGTAACATTTTGGGTGTTACTGGCCAACACGACTCAGCGTGTCAACTCATCAGAAACCAACTGCTGTGGTCATTTGTTTGAAGCTCCTTAGTAACATCGTACGGACAGCACAACCTCTTGCTTATGTACGTTTAAAAAAACAGAAGTCCACCATTTTACAGTTCAATTTGTGGTTTTATCAATAAAATACTGGCCAAAAATGACTTGGGCGATTATCATGATATAAGGGTAAAAATAATCAAGTTTAAGTCATTCACAGCTAAGTCGTTTGCTGCCCGGATGAGGTGCAGTTCAAATCAAAATAGAGGTCAAATATATTTAAGTCAACTGACCAATTGCTGTTTGAGGTTAAGGGAAGGGACAAAATGGGTGTCACTCGTTTTGTGTCTGGTCTTTTCCAAAATGGAAAAAAAGCATGCAGGGTCATAGCAGGTTGAAAGTCACAAAAGAGACTTGGAGCCCGCTGAGGGCATCTCACCGATGAAGTCATGCAGAAAGACGAGCGACGCCACATAACAGGCCAAGCTGAGGAGTTCGGCAACCATCATGAGCCAGTGCCACGTCTGGATGGTCAGCGCCACCATGAGCAGCTCGGTGAGGATGAGCGACGTGAAGGAGATGGCCACGATGTGGACGAACTCCGACTCGAAGAGCAGCAGCGCCCCGTACATGATGATGCTGCCTGTGAGGCCCAGCGAGTTCAATGTTACAGTCAAATGACACTCTTCTGATGTGCTTTTGCATCTCGCCGAGAACTAGTTTGCGCAGGGGCGTCAGTGTTAGGTCCTCGCGCCGCACAAGAAGGAATCTTCGGTTACAGCCGTGTTCTTGACACCATTTGTGGACCAGAAGTTTTTGTCATACAAATTTTGACTATAAATATGACTTTCTCTGCTAACAAAAAAAAAAAAAAAGTTAAATGTAGAAAGAGGCTAAGGTAAGCGACGCAATATATCGTTTTCAATTATCTGATGGTTTTGCAATTAGACAACCAAGAATGAAGCTAAAATGTACACTAGAACATTAACTGTGCGGTTTTTGGCAAAATTATATCTGCACGAACCGACTAATTCTATTTCCGATTATGCGGAAAAATAAATCCAAACCCAATCAAAACAAAAGTCGAAGAAAGCTCCTTGAATCAAGTTGAGAGGGTCCGTGGCTTTTCTCTTTAAGACAAGAACGTTCACTATTTCTTAACATACTCGCAGCAAAAAAAAACAAACAAAAAGTCGAACTGGTAGAGAAATTGAGAAAATGACAGTCTCAGTGAGTTCTTACCTTGATAAATACTGATTAAAACCCATATTAGAAACGTCTTAAAGGACAGAGGTCTACCCTGGAGAAAGAAACCATGGAAAAATATTTACACATTGATTTTGGTATTATTCTAAATATCACATTTGTGTAAAGGTTGGCTACATACCTTCAACAAGTCTTTGTATAACTCCGGATATAGCATGGCCACCTCGGACTTGACATCTTTGTCCAACACCAGGGAGAAGACAGGGAACATTGTGTAGATGGAGGAGTAGCTGAAACGTGGGAAATGATCGTGACGTTTCATGTTAAGCGTGTGGAGGACAAGCCCGCCGGGACATGTTGCCACTTTGGCATTCAGAAACATGGTGGCTACGTGCTCTCACCCAATAATGAGAAATCCTTGGTAGAGTGGCACTGAAGCAAAGTAGAAGACAGACGAGAACACGGCCTGTGCAACACAAGAGAGAAAGTTGTTTGAATTCAGGCAAAGCAAGGCCAGGCATTTTTATTGATGTAGCGCAGTTCATCCATCAGGTAACTCGATGTGCGCCACATAAAACATTCATTGCAAGATCCACATTTTGGAAAAATTGGATCACAGAAATGCTTGAAAAGACCTGAATGATAGATAGGGGAAAAGAGCAGAGTTTTTCATCTGGATTTAAAAGCATTTACACTTGGGGCTGACTTCATGTTCAGTTTGCATCTTAATCCATTTGCGAGATAAATGCTGCAGGACATCAATATTGTTGTGTGTGATTCATGTCATAACATTCAGTAACTCCAGGTCACTATCAATTTTCCATTGTTGACATTGAAGCATGATTAGGGTTATTAAAGACTCTTCATTGTCCATAGGTGTGAACGTTTGTTAGTCAACATGTGGCCTGTGATTGGCTGGCGCCAAATCCAGGATGTACTGCCACTTGCCCAAAGTCATCTGGGATAGCTTCCAGCTCACCTGAGAGCCTAGCGAGGGCATTGAAAATGGATGGATGGAGGTTGCTGAGGAATGCGCAAGCACGTTTTTCCTTTTTCGCTATCAATATGGATACAATTTGATCGGCTTTAGAAAATACCTTCAAACTTGTGTGTGATTCATCCCTGAACCAAAAAAAAAAAAAACAACACTCTAGTGTGCATGCAAGGCCAGTTTATGAAAGGACACAAACCTAGACACTGAACAAGAAGCAGAATCTTCCACGTGAACATCCTTGAGCTGGAATTTGGCACGATGACTGGCAAGCCCCTGCAACTAATTTCGGCGTGTGGGGTTGGCATAGCTGATGCACCATTGAGCTGTCAAGCACCACGCAGGGCTGCTTCCAGCTGTGGTTGTGGTTGTCCAGACATGTGGAGGAGGGCCCCTCCCCCCAATCCCCCTTGAGGCGGTGAGTCACGGGCTCGCCCTCCGTAGCGGCCCCAAGGTTGGACTGGGATACGGTAGCGGTGGTGTGGGGGCGCTCTGACTCATGACCACACCTTCCTGCCTCACATTGGATGCTTAGTCTTTTGTATGCAAGCACTATTTTATCTCATTTCAGATTAAACACATTTGAGCAGTGGTTCCTCATCTGGCTCCAGCTGTGTATATTTATATAAGTGTATGAATTGGGGGGGGGGGGGGTGATCAATTATTTTGATTTTGCTGTAACTGGCCATGAAGAAGAATCCAAAAAGACAAATGTCTACTCTATGGTAAAAAAGAATTATTGATTTCGGTAACTTGAAATAATTATACTGGTCCAAATAAATAAATAAATAAATAAAATCCTTCTGAGATAGTTCAGTTCGTTTGTTTCTCTCGCACGTCAGGTTTTCATAACAATAATAAAATATGTAATAGTTATATATTAAGCAATATTTGTGAATTCCAGGTTAGCTTCAGCAACAGGTGGATTTTTTTCTGAAACGTCACTTGCCCCGGTAACTTAAAAAAAAAAACAACAAAACATAAAAATATCTCATAAACCTGTGTTAGACCAGTGTCAATGTTTAACCCTTTCATGCACCCTGTAACCGGATGACATGAGAAGCTGTCCACTGTAGTAACCGCTGTCCCTGAAAGGATTAAGTATTTACATTTAAAGACATGTTTCCATCATGACAAACAAGAAAAAAAAAATGACACGGTTTATGTGGGTTTAACAGCTTTTTATGTATGTGGCCAGGGATTGTTTGGTGACCAGTCCAGTATGAACTTGGTCTCTCACCCAAAGTCACCTGGAATTGCCTCCAGCTCACCTGTGACCTGAATGAGGAAAAATCCTCTGCATCAGTCCGAAAATGGACTGATGCATTCAAAGGCGTTCTTTGAAGGGGATGAGTGTGGACTATCTGAGGGAGTTGATACCTGCATGGTGCTGATGCAAAGGCTCCGGTGGATGACAAACTGGCTGAGGGCTGCCGACCGCTTGTAGCTGTTCCGTCCGTGAACCATCAGGAGACGACCCAAATGTTTGAACTGAGTCACAGAGAAGTCTGCAGCCAGTGAGGCCTGTTTGCCTTCCTGTTGAACATGAGGAACACAGGCAGGACAGTGAGGAGTCTGTCCACCTGAGGCGCCGCCAAGAGGATCATACGCTAAAACACATTTTTTGTTGTGCTCGTAAAACAGTCAGTGCACGCACACACACAAATCTGACATGTTCAAGTTAAGAGTCTAAGCTTAGTAATGGCACCTCCAAATGATGTGTACAAAAATCACCTGTGCAATTCAGAACATTAACGATAAAATATATTTTTACCGGAGGAAAAAAAACCATTAGATAATAGGAGTACTGTAGTGTTTCTGGTATGCCGACTGCTACTTTTTTCCCCCCCATGTAAAATACCTCATGCACACAGACAATGAAAATAGACTTATGCGTGTGCACACGACTCCACAATATGTGAATGCGCAAAGGGGTTTTGACAGGAAAGGCGAGCTGTGAGAGAGGTTCAGTCGGTAAGAGTCTCACTTTTCCCTCCACTCCCACGCCACAGTCGGCTTCCTGGATCATGCTGACATCGTTTCCTCCGTCCCCTAAGAGAAAACAAAAGCCATAGAGGTGTCAGGATTCACATCGCCGGTGCTCCGATACAGCGGTTGCTTCTCAAGACACGCCCTTAATTTGAGATCAGAACCCCGCCATAGAGAGGAAGTAAGATGGACTGTGCGATGAAGGCATCCGTGTCGCCACATGTGAAAAGGACTCTCACCTTAATCCAGGTTCAGTTCAGAAGGTTAAATCCCAATGTGTCCCAAATGTGTCGTTAGGATGGTGTCCAGCACTTTGTGCCCAACCTTGTTATGATCTCTTACTCTTATTTATATTGATGGTATTGTGGTACTCTCTGGATTTTTATTACAAAGTGGTCATTCTGTCTACCAATCAACAACCTTGACTGGGACAAAGTATGCCCTTTTAGTATCCCATCACTCTGGCAGGCCCAATGAAAGAGTAACAATAATGGATCAGGTAATCTGGTTGTTTTCATCAAAATTGACAAAGAAAAAAGAAAAAATAAGCAAAAAAAAAAAAGATTTGTTTGGAAAATGGCACTGGTATCTTTCTAATCTTTTTTTGTAATTATTAAATATATAAATCATCACTACAAAATCAACTATTGCAGAAATGGAAAGTATGGACAGTGCTTCACTTTTTTGAACTACAAGAAAGAGAGACAACTGTGTGCGAAATTGTGAGCAAACGAAATAAATCCATTTTGGAACAATGCTGTTCAGAAAAAAAAAAGTGAAGCCCTATGAATATTTTCCAGATGCACAGTATGAAAAGTAAAATTTAGTAGTCTGCCTTTTAAGAGCTCGTGTGAGATCATATCTCAAGCTTGTCCGCTTCCGTTGGCTACGCACCGACAGCACAGGTGAGCTTGCCCGTCCGCTCCTGCAACAGCCGGATAATCTGGGCCTTTTGGGTGGGGGCGCAGCGGCAGCATACCACAGCGGGACACTGACACGCCAGCTCCATGAACTCGTATTCGTAGTATTTCAGACAAACCTGCCGCGCCGAGGACAAACGGACAGTGCTGCATTGGTTTGCATCGTCAGACACGTTTCAATCACAGTGAGGGTTACCATTTGACTGATTGGAGCATACAAGCACAGGAGAGGAATCAAACTGGCTTGCCAATAGTCCTTTTATGTCACACTCAAACCTGCCAACTTTAAAGTCTGCCGTTTTCGGTTAGCTGAGTTCAAATGTGCTCTGAAGGTTATTGTTCACTACGTGCGTGAATAATGGCATTTAAGAAGTAAGATCATTCGGAACACATATGGTAGCTCATTCTGAGTAAACGTTACGAAGTAACCACCAAAATGTTGGGTGAATGTGAACTACAATATCCTAATCTTGGAATTCAAAACTACAGTGGTGTTAGGAGTTGAATAAAAAAGGCCTGATATAATATATACAGTCATACCTCGGTTTTCGACCATAATCCGTTCCAGAAGGTTGTTCGAAAAGCGATTTGTTCGAAAACGGAAACCACGCTCTTTAAAAAAAAAAAAAAAAATCTTTATTGAACACGTCTGTTCACAATGGAACGCTACCCGAGGAAGCGTCACTTCCTCGTCTACCCGAGGAAGCGTCACTTCCTCGTGTAAGGAAGGCGAGAAGAGTCGAGTGGCGCATTCAAGTGTGCTCTGTTTGGTCGAGAACCGATTTTCGGTCGTAATCTGAGGCATAAAAAAAACTCAAAATTTTTGGTCAAAAAAATGATTTGGTTGAGAACAGAGACGTTTGAAAACAGAGGTTTGACTGTATTTTCGATATGATATAAAACGCCCTACCGTACAATATAACGTTATACTGTACATCACTTCATTTACATAAAACCTCACAATTTCTTATTCCACTCTTCAATTAGCAATTTACAGGCTGCAATACATTAATTTCTCATGACATTATCCAGCTGCATTAGCCGGATTAAAAGAAATTAGATTACCTCCAGCGAGTCCCCCGATATCACCAGGGCACAGTCGTGTTTCCTTCTGAAGGCGTTAAGTTCCAGATGGGCCTCTCCTCGCGTGGTCACCTGTCGACGTGACAACTACATTTACAACAGTACTTGAGCACACACATGAACACAAGTTATCAGTGCTTGCGGTTGTACCAAACATGCCTTCTCATAAAATGTCTTATGGTTCTGTAGTTTTTGTTGAGTATTTTGACTTTTTTTTTCTTTATGGTAAAATTATCCATCGATCTATTTTTTTTATGCTTATCCCCACTGGTTACTTGAGCCAATGCCATCTGATTTCAACCAAAAGGTGACATAAATTACTGGACTGGTTAGCCATCAATCGCAGGCCACATACAAGAGAAACAATCATACACATTCACACTTATGGACGATTTAGTGTCTTCCACTAAATTAACTTGAGGCACAGATCCAGCCACACGCGGACCAATTATAACAAGTGATACATTTTAAAAGGATAAAATAAACATTGTGAAATTTGGACTGTTTTCTTGCAGAAAATAACTAAAAAGAAGACATTTTGCATTCAGCCCTGTAAACAAATTCTCTGGACTGCATTCCAGTTGAAAATTTACAGCTTCACAACCTCGACGTTGGCCAGTTTGACTGAGGAAACTGTCAGCTTAATTGAGACAGAAAAAGAGCAAAAATTCATCCCTGACAGCGCGTGGAGTTAATCTGTCATGAAGAGTTACACTCAGGCCAGAACATCCGCCAGCCGCTGTCTCCTCAGACGTCAGCGCGCATCAGGACTTTGGTGGTGACCAGGAAACTAATCCAGATGTGCGTGTCGCAGGCCCAGTCAGCACTCCCCCAGTGTCCACTGGGACTCAGGTTTTCAAGGCATGCCAACCATTGTTATTCTCTTCCAGTAAGCACAGTTGTACGCAAACGGTAACCTTAAGTGGCCGGCTCGCTCTCTGAGGTGGCTCGGCGCCAGGCATAGCGCCACGAGAGGACCATCAAAGCTCAAAAGCTGAAAAACAAATTAGGAAACGAGGCCTCAGTACGTTCCCAGCGGGAGTGCTTTGCTCAAATTCTCCTTCAATTTGCTCTCTCTGACAGTGGCTTGGATGCGTTCACCATCGGGAAGTGATTGATGCTCTGTGGATGCCGGCTGGGCCTGTGCAAGCAGCCGAGCACTCGCTCGCGTGCCAAGGAGGGGGCCGAGGGTTGACGTTTGATCCAGGATGACCCCCCCCCCCCCCCATTCCCCCTTCCCACTAGCAGAATCTGCACACTTACTGGTCTGAAGATATGGATATCCTGGCTGCGGGTGATCAGGTGGGCATTCTTGGCGGTACATGTGGCCGTCTCCAGCTTGTCTCCTGTCAGCATCCAAACCTTTGCAGGAAGCAAATAACACGTTGCACATATTTGCGTCATGTTGTCATTTTTTTAAGTCACAAACCATTAAAGTGAATGACAAGCAACACATTGTCTCAAGGGTCATACAACTTGAAAGAAGGTAAAAGTCACGCCCAAACAAAACAAAAAAAAAAGCACTGCTGTAATGCAGTGCAGTGCATTTGGGACCAATGCAAAGATCCACCCCTAAACACCACCACATCACTCATTTCAGTACAGTAAATCAAGGCCTCCGACCACTCCTGTGTCATGATATTTGTGTTGTTTATATGGAAAGGTTGGCCACCTTGATGCCCGCATTGCGAAGGATCTCCAAGGTGGGCCTGACGTCGGCCTGCAGCTGGTCCTCCACACCAGTCAAACACAGGAGCTCCATCTCCATTTCCAGACTTTCAATCACCGTGGCAACCTTAAGGGAGCGATCGTGCACGCTGAGCTTGGCCTGGACGTAGCGTGCCTGAAGGGAGTGAAGGAGAAGATAGATCGAGTTGGATAGAATCTTTTTTTTTTCAGTCCAGCTATAGTAGTAGTGAAATATGAAGACGAGATGCATAAAAAAACACATGCAGGCAGTAGGCTGAACTGAGAAAGCATCCACAATATTTCAGTTATAACGAAATAAACTACAAGTTTATTCTTTCAAGCAGCCACCAAAGGAAACTCAATGAGTGTGTTCACAGCCGTCATTTCGCCGCTGTGGCTCCGGGGTCACTCGCCAATGAGATAACGCAAAAACAATTTGCCAGTGACTCATACAGGAAACACAAAGTGTGTGTGCGTGTGTGTTTGTGACTCACTGCTGCCCACCAGCTCCAATACACAATTATACAGTTCAGTCACTAAAGCATGCGGGGGAGCGACCCCGCCCTTCTTGAACAATGAGTGGGGTGTGGGGTGACAAGGGGGTTCAAAGGTTAATCTAATCACCCAGCAACAATCGTATTTATTAGGACTGAACATCCCAGGACAAAAATGTCATGTATTTTGAGCTGCACTTCAGTTGCCATGACAACCATTTAAAAAGACGACCCTTCATCTTTGCTTTGTTGTACACTATGCTCGGATTTTGCAGCCATACACTTTTGAAAATCAGGTTCTTGGGGAGGGGATGTAAATTTACACAAGCACATTATGGATGTAGCGCCATAGTTTTGTATGAGAAGAAGGAAAAAAAAAAAGGCATGCTAGTGACCTTGTGGTAATGACAAGCAATACTGCTTGAAAATTTGTTCACAAAAAGTTACATGCTGTAGCTTTAACATGAATGTAAAAGTCATCCATTTTCACAAACAGCCATTTATAGGTCTCACATGGAAATAACAATGAGGATGTTTTCAAAACTGCATAGCCATTTTAAAACGTTTGTTTTCACGCTCCGAAATTCCATTGCAACGTAAATAAACGGTAAAAAATTTGTTTTTCCATGTAAACTGTCGGCTTTTTTAAAAATTGGGCTTGACGAGAGGAATAATGCAACCTCGAGGGTAGCTTTGGACCCAAAACACAAAAACAAACAGTGAACTACAGGAAGTCAGTGTTTCACACTCAAAAATCTACCTCAAAATCCTGATACTGTTCCTCAGTCAGGGACTTCTTGGAGACAACCAGAACTCGCAGACCCTCTCTCGCCATGTTCCCACACTACAAAAAAATTTACAGGGTTCAGACATGATTTTCCAATGTCAATTCAATTACAGGGAAAAGCTACATACATTTATTAAACCACCACCCAAAGTAAGTTTTATCCCAAAGCTTCCCTAAATTAACAGTATTGGTAATTAGTACTTATCAAAACATTTTTCAATGTTCTGTAATGATTAACCCTCTCAGGCTCAAAATAAGTTCTGGTTTCAGGTAGAACAGGTACACCTGGATGTTGCAATTCTGCATCCCCTGCCCTGAGAGGGTTAATAGACCAATATGTAAAAGCTCTCATACTTTAAAACTCAACTCAACTGTATTTATAGAGCACTTTCAAACAGCCATCGCTGCATACTGAAGAATAACTGTTGTTATTTTTGTTCAAATTGAACATTCTCACCCCCCCCCAAAAATAAATGAATAGTAAAGCACATGTAAACTGGTCTATTTCTTGTAGAAAAAAATGAATGGCAAAATTAACAAAAAGGTGACTACCTCTTCTTCCAGCCAATCATTATACTGGACGATACCAGCCATCACCACATCAGCACCCTTCATGTAGAACGTGATTTCTCCATTCGATTCATCCTGAAATGGAATTCATGTTTAATTTATAAGTATTGTAACAACTGAAAATATGGTTCGCGGTCACCAAGAGCTCAAAATCGTTTGAAACTTCAGTAGTATTACAGGGGAGGGACGCAGATGAACGCGGGTTGTACGTGTGAGTCACTAAAAACAATATTAGTCATCTGACCTATATGCAAATTCCCCCAATGTCCCCAGTCACATGCCCCAACTCTTATTAATCTGTCATGTATTTTCTTCAAAAGGCCAGCCTCAGTGCCTCTCCTAGCAGCAAACACAGCCCAAACTGACCTTCGCCTGTTTCTGAACTTGCATTCAGGAAACATTCATGGAACAACAACAAGTATATTGGCACTCACTCGTACGATGATGCCCATCCTCTTGCTCTCATAGGTGAAGGGAAAAATTTGCAGGATGCTGAAGTTCAATATTTGGCCAGTAGGGGTCCGAAGTTGCATGGAGGACTGGTCTCTCCCCACCAGTGTCAAGCCAACGCTCTCTGTCCATTGAACCAGCGACACCTGCAGACGGGGAGTGGAAAAGACCCTGAAAGAGGTTGGACTGACAGAAAACTATTGATCTGAATGCTATTGTGTCACATCAATGCTCCAGTCCATGAATTATATAAAGGGAAAGAGATGCGTAGCCTGAATAGGCTCCTTGAGATTTCAGTCACTTCAGCTTCAATCAATGTCTGGGAGCACTCAACACTATTGACTGACAAATTTCAAGGAAGTCTCTTGAGATTGAAATATTGTTTCGGCAGGGTCACAAGGATAGAAGTGGCCAACCACTTCCATTACTGAAGACCATTTTGGATCGAAAAAAGGGGAGATGAATTCGACAGTAATTTGCCGACCAGAGGTTGCAAAAAAAATAAAATAAAAAAAAATCCGTCAGCCAACAATACAGATGACAATATACAGTATTAAAGCGCATAGTCTGACAGTTATGGGCTATAATCAGGAAATATCCTTCTAGCAATCTGTGTGATTAAATTTATTACGGTTGAGAAACATCTATTGGATGTTATAACCCAAGTTTTATTGCATGTATACATGTAGAAGGTTACATGAAATATTATTGTCAGCTGAAAGAAATCACTGCAATCCAGAGTTTTACCGCTACTCATGGCGAATAGGGACAGAGCCCAGACACAAATAGCCAAAACCTGCAAAGAATTAACGCCCGCAGTAAAAGATTTGTACATTTTTCTATTTTGACAAGGCTATCATCTCACAAAATGAAGCACCTCCCCTCACGTCAAGATCGTGCCTTGGCCCCAAGATGGCGCCAAATCAATATTTAAATATTAGACATGCCTATGGCTTGAGACATTTGAAAAATCCAAGCCACCTTAATGGGACCCAAAAAGTGCTAACCCATGTCAGCACAGGCTTAAAATCCATTGTAATGAAAGTTAAAAAAAAAAAACAAATCCTTCAGCAGTAATAGGGTTCTTGTTCATTGGACATTATATGACAGATAGGGACACATTTGATTAAGTTAATGTTGTCATTATCAGAATTCATCCATCCATTATCTGATCCACTTATCATCACGAGGGTCGCGGGCATTCCGAAGACTATCCCAGCTGACTTCAGCCAGAATTATTGTTGGTAGTGTTTTGTGCTAATAATAATAATAATAAAAGAAAACTTTACTTCTTAGATTGTGAGATGACCTCAATAGTGTAATCACATGGCCAGAGCATGGCGTCATAGACTTTTACCCATAGCGGGATCAAACTGCCAGAGTTAAGATGTACGTTCAAACGTCAGTGACGTGAATCGGCACTATATTAAGACTTCCTTTTGGCAGGAGGGAAGGCAAAGCCAGTCTAACTGGCTGAGTTCTGGAATGTGCATCGTGCTACAAATTTCTCATTAGCGTTACATACAAAGAGTCAAGAGCAGTCATTTCCTCCGAACAACAAATGTACCGGTAGGTGGTTTTTTTTTCAATGACAAAAGCAGTGACCCGTAAAACATGCGCTCAAAGGAAACCCAAAAGGGGGATAAGTGCAAGAGGCTGGGGAGCACATAAAGGAAATCCGTATTTACGCTGCAGGATGTGGATCACATTGATTTCAGCAGACTTCTTCCTGGTGTTCAAAGAACGTGTACCATCGAGGACATAAATGTGGGATGACATTTGGCTTGTGACACTTCCAAAGGAAGAAACCAGCCGAGCTGGAAGATCCCAAATGGTAAACACAGAACGGCCCATGTTGGGACTGTCTGATGGTGTTATAAAACAAATGAGGGGAAACATGTAAGCGAATCACTCATCATGGCTGGATGTGTGAGAACATCAAAATCCAGGAGGGGTGGGTGGAGAAGAATGCTCAACTTGTGTTTTTCTTTCCTGGGGTGTAAGCAATGAAATGCAAATAGACACAGTGGAACCTCAAATCTCGTAACGCCTGAGCAGTCTTAAAATTTGGAGTCAATGACATGACATCCAGACTAAATTTACGAGTCTGTATAGATCAAAGGGTAGACATTTTCACAGGGTGTAAAGGAAATTCAGTAGAACAGATGGGATTGTTACGGTACAAAACGGTGTGTGTCTCAGGTCAGTACCTCATCGGGGCTGGCGGCCTGGTACACCCTGCAGGTGTCTTCGTAGTGCTGCTCCGCTTCGGCCTGGTCCGTCACGCCGTTGGACTCGTACGTCGGCGTCACGTTGTGCACTAACGCGATGGCTTTCACCGCCTCATGGACTCTACTGCTGATGGTCTTACGAACCTTCGTGGCCGCTGGGGTCCTGGAGGCCGGAAGGTCATGAGTCGGCTGAGGAGCACACACAGGCCACAGATGAGGACAGATGAGCTCTGAAGAATGTTATTATCAGTTAACCTCCAGATGAGCAGGATTTCTTGATTTTTGACTGATTGATTGTGAAGAGGTAATTTAGTGGCTCTAAAGTTCAAATGGGAACCATTGGAGTCAGAGTGTTACACACAAATCACTAGATGCTTCCAACTAAATATGAATTACTTGCTTTTCTATTATTAGCCATCCACATGTTGCAGAGGTTAATGGGCAACATCATTAAACATGTTGAGGCAGCGCTTGGCTTTTGGGTTAATCCTGTTTCCTGCTTCGCTAACCTCTGGTGTCAGGGGGGACAAAGTCTATAATCAGAGGTCAGGAAGAATTGAAGGGTGAAAAAAAACAATCACAAATTGATATATATTTTTTTGTTTTTGTTGTACAACATTGAGCCTGCCTTTTCTTCCTAGCTTTGCGGGATTCTCTGTTTATTCCGGAAATTGAAGTGATGATGTTCTGTTCCTTCTCCTGTTTTGTACCTGTGTGTAGGCACTAAACACGTGGCTCTGTACTTCATCCATTGAGTCCATCCCGTACGCAACAGTCCCAAGATGGAGGCGCCGGAAAACCATCTCATTTTGGGTAAGAGTTCCTGGCATTCACATAGTCATAGAGCATAATTAAGGTACAATTCTGCTAAACGTGGCACTGACTAAAGCATGAAATGTGCAAAGGCATGATGTACTCAGAAAATCACTCAGGTTTTTGCTTTCGGTACTTTTAGCTGATGCTGCTCTGATTTTAACGTTTGTTTGATATTCTTCAGTCACACCTGTTTTGTCCGTCAGCAGGTAGGAGATGCGGCCCAGCTGTTCAGGTATGGTGCTGGCTCGAACCACCGTGCCAGGGATCTTGGAGTCCTTTTTGATCATCCAACTGAAAACCATCTTTCCCATATCCAGATTGACACGCAGGCTATATCAAATGAATGAAGACAAGAGGATTCAGAGAGAACACACAATCAAATTAACCCATACGAATGGCATGACTGCGGTGCCACAACGGGGAGGCATTTACATCCCACCTGATAGGTACAATGTTGGAGAAGAGCAGTAGGAAGCGCAGGATCTGCAAGTACCAGCGTCCTGCAAAGTGCTGCAGCGCCACCATGACCAGAGACACGACCACCAATGCCCCAAACAGGATCTTTGTCAAGCAGTTCACCTCCAGGTCGAATAAACCCACCTGACATGCCATCAAATAACCAAATTAATGTTGCTATTCAAACTGGCAATACATGGTTGCACTGTATTTGGCCAAAATGATCCCACTGGTTATTTTTAAGTATTCCAATATGCAACAATGTTTATTTAACCCAGTACTGATACTAAACATACAACAACTTTGTCACAACAATAATAATAATAATACATTTCATTTAAAAGCACCTTTCAAGACACTCAAGGACACTTTACAACCAAAACAAGGACAATAAAACAACAGATAAAATTATAAATAATAAAAGGAGAGATGTATTTAAACTGTGCTTGTCCGTAAGGTCCTGAAAAAACACCGATTCGCAATGCCTGGTTTCAGCCATTGTACCTTGTGCCTTGGGTTGGATGTGTTCATGACGCTGCGCAGCTCCTTGCCAGTATAAATCACCAGTCCCACTACTGTGCCTGTGACAAGGGGAACACAATTGAACACTAATGGCTCAGCTCACCACAT
>CAAKHF010011377.1:0-32625 GCA_901007745.1 Hippocampus kuda
GAGAATTGTATGAGGTATTGATTGACTCGAGTGGAAGGGATGCCAGGAGTAGGAAGTTTTTTTTTTTTTTTTTTAATCCACAGAGGGAATAATGAGAAGGAGAAGCTTAGGAGTAGATGGGAAAGTTGAGTTGGAGACGCGATGCGTTTAAGGACGCGCCGGCTCAGACGTAAACGAATGGCTCGCAGACGCACGGCCATTCTCCGTCAGAGCCAACATTCGGCCTCTCAGATTGAATTAGGTCTGGTCCCCATTGCTCGACGGTTGCCATGGGGACCATGCAACACCTCAGCTAAAGGCTGCTATGTGCCACCACAGCCAGCAGGTGGCAGAGTGGTGAAAAATAATTGCCAGCCTCAAGCTCACCTTTGCAATTATCATGCTGTCGAATCAGCATCTTGGTATGCTACACCTGTGAGCTCGGATGGATTATCTCGACAACAAAAGTTGCCTACTCACTGTTTTTGTGCTCTGTTGCCTTGGCTTCATCTGGAGGCTGAATATTTAGTCAGACCAGACCTGTGTCTAACAGCAAAAAGTGCTTCGGCGCCATCTTGTAGGCCGTATCAGCCGTTTTAAACCTTTTTGTGTTGGCGTCAACTGCTTGCGAATTGTCACCATGCAGGCTGTTCACTATACGGGGGGCGTTGATCACTGTGAGCAAGCCCTTGGTCATTTCAAATGCGCCGATGTGCAGAATTAAAGCTATACGTGCAGCGACTCAATCAAGCATAAGCAGCTGGCAATCTTTTTTCCATATTTGAATCCCATCTACATATATTCATGTATAATCATTTGTCTTATTGAACTTTTTTTTTTTTTACCCCTGAGAAATCCAGCATGCACAACATCACTTAACCACACACACACACACACACACACACACACACATAGATCTAGGGATGCGCTATTGAGAGCAGATACATGTCGGTGTGCGCAAATTGGAGTTTTGTCAGCAGCGCGGCTCTAATGGATGGCCAGAGAAAGGATGCCACCCACAGCACCATCTGGCTAATGCCCCGTCCTCTGCCTATGAATTTGGCTCAATTGTGCCCAAGAGAGAGAAGCCACATGTTCATTATGAAAGCAGCAGGGGACTTAGTGATCCCCCGAGTGGTGCCGACTGAGCGAGCATGTCACAGGACGATGTGACACACAACACAGAGCGATGGTGGAACAAGGAGATGAAGAAGAAGGAAAAAAAAAAAAGACAAGCTCCTCCAGTCAATGTGTTTGTCAGCCAACCTTGACAGACTTCCAGCAGAGAGGCTTCCCCATTGTTTCGAGTAGATTCTTTTTTCCCAGCATGCATTGTGTACCCATGTATCATAATACTGACGCCATGTCAACAATTATTTTGGCTTCCGCCTGTTAAAGCCAATTTAGCCTTTTTTAGTGAGAAGAAAAGTTGTTTTAGTCCCATTTTTGATACAAGATAAAGAGACGGACTTATTAATAATTACATTATAATATTTTTTAAAATGTTATATAGTCATACGTATAATCTTAGGAATTTTTTAAAGTTATTTATTTATTTTTTTTGTTGTTGTTGGCTCTCTGCTCACCATGCATACCACCACCCTCACTCTACATCCCAGCGGTTTTATTAACCTCTTCATTCCTGCACTAGCTTTGGTCGATCTTTTCAATTTTCTGGGCTGTAGCCGCTTCTCTTTTCTCCTTATTTTTGCTATTATTCGTACGTGCCTATTCCGGATGTGATTTCTGATTGGCCACAAGGGTTTTGTAGTTAAGGGTTTGTCGTGTCACCTGCTGCTTTGACTTACACCTTCCAGTCTGCAAATGCACTCTTGTGTGGCTCGAGATTGGTTTTATGCGGGGAGGATCAGGAAAATCATATTCGAGTCGAGAAAGTATATTTTTAGTGCAGGTGTGGGCATAGCCCGAGTGACACCAGGACCTGAATTGAAACATGGTTGCCATTTTGAAGTAAAATGCTTACAACATCAGCGAGTGTGCACAAACCCCCATTAGGTATCTTTATCTGTACCTGAGCCATCGTGAGAGCAGCCTAACAGCATCTGTCAGGTCCCACTAAACCCCCACTGGACTCATAAAAAGCCGAGGCCTCCTCGGTGAAAGAATGGAGACTGGAGGAACCCAGTGGGACTCATAGAAAGAAGGTATGGAGAGAAATAAAATGTGTGGGGTTTTTTTTTTTCCGTCTCCCATTCCAGCACGCCATGTGCCATGCGTGGCCATGCGAGCCAGATGGGGGAGGTGCAGGTGGAAATAAAACATGCATGAGTCGCCTGCAGCCGAGGAAAATAATTACTGTCATTTAGCAGACATGTAGAAGAGAGCAGCGCACCCCCCCCACCCCCCACGTCTGCCCACAGGACGCTACACGCTGCCTGCATACCGATCAACCGCACAGCCGGGCGGGGACGGGCCACGTGTTTGCCCCACTTGATTACCTCCACCGAGGAGATTATGTTATCGGCACAGCTTTGTCTGTTTGTCAACTCGACCGTTTGCTGATCCTGTTCATGGTTAAGGAGGTTGAAGCGTGTCCAAGGTGACTCTGAGCGAATGCGAGGGTATGTTCTGCACAGGTGTGTGTCAGTCCCGGGACTGACACACACCTGGATGTTTTCCACAATTATTCATACCTATGCACAACTGCAACAAACCTAATGGAGTGCATGTGGCTTAGGTGCCAAAGTACTTTGGAATCGAACACGTTTTCTGTAAACGTTGAAGACAAGTTCCAATTTTTTTTTTTGTAAACATCGAGTCAGTTTTCTGTTCTAAAAATAGGTCACCACTGATCTGTGTCAACCAATTTTTGTGGTTGACTCAGCCAGGTTAGCTGTCCCCCCCCCCCAAATCGACATAATACTAATAAATGATGAAACTTTGTTTGTGCAAATTTGTCATTTCAGAAATCGCTAGGGCTTCGCACTAATCAGCTCAACCACAAACGAGGTTTTGAGTTTTCCCTTGCCTCATTTGGGGATTTGGATCAGAAAATATGGCCGCTATCTGTCAACTGTGGGTTTGTGAAGTTTTTTGAGACTCTTTTGCGATTAAAAGCTATGTAAATAAACTTCACTCCATTTCCCAATTTACATATGTTAAAGTCTTGGTAGAGGTCAATGGTTATGTTTCAAGGAGACTCCCTCTTGTTTCAAGACCTCCAAAGAGTACAGTATAAAGTCCTTTTCCTTGGCTGAGGTCAGATTCCATCTGATGTGGTCCCTGGATCTTGGCTAACATTAAATCCCATCCAAATGCCATCCCCTCCGAGTTCTCTCCTCTCTCCTTGCTTTTGTCTCAGCGCTGTGGAGTACGAGCAGCAAAAACATTTATTGAGAGTGGAGGGCTGCCAGCGGAGGTCAAACGTCTGCCTCGCAATCATTCTTTATGACTGATCTAGTGGCGCAGCCTTCATTACCCTGAATTATACGTCGCCGTTACTACCTCTCCCCCAAGGCCCGTCTATGAGACGCCGTTGGCCTTATCAAGTTATCATCTTACCCGGGAGGAGCGTTAAAAGCTGCAGCTCAGATGACATCTGCCTCCAACATGGACAACTTTAACATTCTCACATGCGACCATGTGTGACGCACGTGCATGACGTGCATCGCAAGCTTGTCCTCCAATACAAGAGCAACATCAAATTCAATTTTCCCATTGACATTTATTGACGTGATATTCATCTGTTACAGCCCCCACTGCCAAAAAAAAACCACCAAAATGTCTCTTGTTATATACTTTTCATGAAGGAAAAAGGAAAACATATATATGTTTACTACATCAGAAATAAATGTGCCAGTATTCACGCCTTGGATGTGTACCTTTAAGGAGCACGGCCCAATGTGTGATGTCAGGCACGGGAGTCTCCTAAATTGGGGAACTCGCACGTCAAGGTATCACTGCAGTTCCTGAGTTGCTCCGAACCGGCGATGCACTGATTGCATCCAAAAGGGTTTTTGCTGAAGGCGCTCATTGTTCCTGATTGAGCCCATCGGTGCGAAACATTTGAATATAAATCGGGAATGAGAACAGCGGGGTAGCTCCAGCTCGAATCACCTTGTTGTCACCGCTGCCCGTCTCTGCAAGCGCACCTCCCGTGCACCCGCTGTGTTTATTAGCACAAGTGAGGCGGCGGTGTGAAGTAGACTGATAATCTGCGAAACCAGCGGGGCGCTGGTCTGGCGTACGTCGTGTTTTGCAACTCATTGTTACTGAGATAGAAGTGGCAGCCAGAGCACAGGAGGAAGGGATGGATGGATGGATGGATGGATGGATGGATGGATGGATGGATGGATGGATGGATGGATGGTAAATGCCATCATATTCCCACCTATTTTGTCCATCCAACCATCAACATATGGATGACTGGACGCAAGGACCTACGGACAGCGCCACTACAGAAATAAATAAATCATCAAATAAATAACTAATACATCAATTTAAAGCTATGTATTATGATGACACGCCCATCATTGACCATCAGTGAATATGCTAAATTGTGCTGCCGTGTGAGCTAAGAGCAGGCTGTCTGCATCAGACAGTATACACACACGCACGCACGCGTCTCCCTCCCCAGTGTGCTGCCATATCGGGCAGCCAGTCAGGGAGTCAGTGTGCAGTAACAGGGCTATTAGGACTCCCAGGGACCCTATTGATCTCCTCATTGATCCCCTTTGCCTCGCCTCGGCCAGAGAAGCGGCCGGGGTTTATACGGCCTCAATGGGAGCGGGAAAGTGCTACACTACAGCCAAGTGCATGCCGGACACACCGGAGGATTGAAGGCCGTAAGAGAAATCATGACAAGGTGGAACACACCCCTATAATATGCCCTTTGGCGTTTCGAGCTTTGTCAGCATATCAGGCAAGACTTCAGTTCAGCGAGCATCAAAAGATGAAAGTCGAAATGCAATGGACTGCATATGGTGGTGCTTTGACTTGGGAATTCAATCCATTCTGTGATCATGCTTGCAACTCAAAACACTCACAGCTCAAAACTTCTTTTCCAAGTGAATTGCCATGAATTCGTTCAAGCCCTACGTTGAGCTCCTTGTACTATTTGCGCCTTGAAAACAATTATTTTTTTTTTTTTTGCAGAATATAAAGAATGCTGTATATGCCTATTAATACAGTAATGCTGTACTTTCTGTATAAATGCTAACCACTTGGTGTATGTATATATATATATATATATATATATATATATATATATATATATATATATATATATATATATATATATATATATATATATATATATATATATATATATATATATATGTGTGTGTGTGTGTGTGTGTGTGTGTGTGTGTGTGTGTGTGTGTGTGTGTGTGTGTGTGTGTGTGTGTGTGTGTGTGTGTGTATACGTGCATTTCAAGCAGTGTGAAGTCCGACTGTGACGTGTGTTATTAATATCAGAGGGCAGCTGGCAGGTCCTCATCAAGTCCAGTTGATTAATAACAGGCCCTGTCACACCTTCACTCATCACTAATGGCCCTCTGTCTATTATTATCACTTCATAATGAGGTCTAAAAGGACCCGGGCATATGTGTGCAGATGTATGCGCAAGCCGACTCTAATTACATATGTGACGTATTCCCGTATAGCAAAGCTAAAGCTCAGGATATGGATCGCAGTTAGCCGGTCTACCTGACAGTTCTGATGTTTGGGTTGCACGTCACGGCTCTTCGAGAGTGTACGCCGTCTCTCTTGCCCAAATGTCAACGGGGACACGCTCCAGCTCACCCAAGACTCTAATGAAGATATGGAGGCGAAAAAATGAATGGCTGCAAGTTGAGAATTTCACTATACTGTACTTGAACTATGTTACATGATCCTCTTATCACCACGATCCTTTTGAAATGACACATGGGCCCACCGAATTTGTAAACAAGCCGAACTCATCGAAAGTATGATCTAGTAGGGGAGTTAGAGTCACCATTAAGAGGCATCAATGGATCATCTGTGCAGATAGCAGATAGGAAGAGGAAGTCTTCGTTAACCCGTCGAAAAATATGGCCGTGGTGCAATACTCCAAACTGATAACTGGAGAGCAGTGCATTTACTATCACGAGAACAGGCCGTTGATGGAAAACGTGACGTCATACTTTTTTTTTTCCAGCATGCTGTGTCAAAGTTCACATCATCTGTTTTGTGGTTGGAATATACTGTACAGTACAGTCCAAGTGTTGAGCAGAGGCTCCATTCAACCAGCGCAATCTGTGGCTAACAACGCCCTCTACTGGCAAGAGATGCCATTTTGTCCGTCCATGTCCATCCATACATTCTCTGTACCGCTTAACGGGTCGCAAGTGTGACGGAACCTATCTCAGCTGCCTTCGGGTTCGACGTGGGGTAAACTCTGAACTGCTCGCCAGCCATTCACACCTGCGGACATTTTCTAGTCTTCAACGAACCATTCCATTCATGTTTAAGAAACGTGGGCGGAACCTCCAAAACAGAGAGGCCGGAGCTCGGATTTGAATGGGCTCCATCTCACCGGTGAACCTTCAGAAGACAAACACATCCATGTAATATTTACAATACAATAGTCAGTTATGTTGTGGTGTTATTAGTTGGGTAATGCAAATCTTGTTCCCTACGCAAATGAAGAAAGGTTTAATAAATAACCGAGCAGGCAAGAGCACTGCCGTCTGCACCTCCCCTTCATACTACACAACATAATCACTTACTGTACCTTCTAACACACTAGTTATTTCTTGGTAAGAGGGCTCCAGGTCTTATTTGAAGGCGTCTTCTCAACCGGCAAAGAGAAGGTTGAGTATACAATGAAGAACATTAGGAAGCACTTGCGGTCCATCCTCCGTATGCTGGCGCCCTGTATTGGGTTTGGGTTACTCTGCGTGGGTGGTTATCTGATGTCGTCGAACCTTCCGTACACAGACAGGGTGGGACGGGTCATGGGGTGCATCCTGATGTCTTGTGGCTTCCTGGCCATCTTCACTAGCGTCACCTGGAACATCTGCCAGCGTGTAAAGACAAAGGTGGACCAGAGGAGGAGGAGACGCCAGCAGAACGTACAAGTGTATACCATCGAGAGGTCAGTTACTGTACTTGGAATAACTCTTTTAAAAAAAGCGTCATCGGTGAACTTTGGGAATATTTGCAGAACACTTCCCAAATAATGGAGAATGGCTTTACTTCAAGTAAATTACTTGGAAACGAGATGCAACGACGACCGTAATTTACATTCCAAAACTTGATTCAAAAAGGGAAGAGGTGGAATTTCAGATTTAGCTAACATTTATTTATTCATTTAGGGATTAAGTGACTTTTCTGTTGCTTGGATTCATTTTTCTGTTGCTTGGATTAACAGCATGATATTTATTCGAAGATAACCAGATTGCACATTTTTGTAAGCTTTTGGTAGATTGTTAACTATTGTAATTTTATGTTTGAGCATTATATTCTTTTGTGTTAGGATTACCTAGATTATATTCCGTTTAATAATTGTTAAAACAAGTTTATGTTGATTGGCTAAAGGAAAGCAGGAAGTGTTTGAGTAGCCGGAAGAAGGGTGCTCTCGTTCGTTCGTTCGGGGGTGTTGACGTTGGAAAAATAAAAGCTACATTCAAAGGATTCCATCTCTCCTTTTGCCCATTCTTAAAGTAGAGCTATCTACTAAAAATCTACGAACCCCTCAACTTACATTTTGTACATAATTGTGAGAAAATGTCTTCCACAAACCCATTGATGGAGGATTGATTCGGTCTGTCCCTTGAGAAGTCGTTAATATGTCGTATCATCAGTGACTTTCTCACCCCCAGGTTCTGCGGGATTTATTTTGAAGGGAATTGGTAAAAAAAAAAAAAAAAACGAAATCATCTGAACGTGCAACCCCAAATGCCAACACTTTTGCCATCGGTTTTATGGTCTATAGCTGACATTAAAATAGTAAGTCTGGTTCACATGTCTCCACCATTTTGTTTAGGAGGCCCAGCTCTTTCCCTCCATCCTACGAAGAGTCCCAGAGGTGTCATCAGGATCTGGAAACAGACCTGGAGTACGTGGTCCTGGATGGGGTTCCGGTGGTTCTGAGCCTGGCACCTCCACTCTACTACCAGGATGGCGCGCAAAGCCCAGACTTCACGGGGAGCTGGGAGCAGCCGCCAGTTTACAAGGATTCTTCTTCTGCGATGTGCGGGTGAGGGAAGGATGTTCCATGGAATGGGATGTAGACTGCATGAACAGTTATGTGGAGCAAGTGAACACTGGCACACAGTTGACCGGATGAGATGGCTCCATGGAGGGAGAGACTTAAGAAGTCTTAGTACACCGGATATGATCCGGCCATCATATAAGATTGTGGCCGTGTAAGTGCACGTTTTTGTGAATGATAATATACAGGTTTTCAAGAGGACTGTTTCATCCGTCACGAAAGGCCATGTCATCATGGACTTTTTGTGCTTGCTTTTCAAGATTGTGTTTCCACATTTCCAAGTTCCAGTCGGTTTTGGTGGGATGAGCAGGTTTACTTCAATTGCAGTTTACTCTGTTTTTTCGAAAGGTTATGTGGAGGACAAAAGACGAATAAAATGTTCTGTTCTTTGTGAAAGACTATTTCATACTGACATACTCCAGAGCTCATTTACCTTCCGGTTGAGTAGAAGCACCTGCGGCTAAAGCCAAATTGTGGCAGGGTTTTTACTTTTTGGACGTGGATTACCCACCTCTGTATATGAGAGTCAGTTTCTACTTAATTGGTATTGAAAAAAAAAAGCTATTTATTTAATTTGTATGACAAATAATGTATCTTTGTTCATCGATATAACTGACGTATAGTGAAAGGCAGTCATCTTTGCATCCATTCATCCATCCATTTTTGAATCCGCTTATCCTCCCGAAAGTCATGGACGTACTGGAGCCTATCCCAGCTGTCGTCGCGCAGTAGGCAGGGGACACTCTGAACTGGTTGCCAGCCAATCGCACGAACAACCATTTGCGCAATTTAGAGTGTTCTATTTACAGGCCATGCATAATTTTGGAATGTGGAAGGAAACGGGAGTACCCGGAAAAAAAACCCCACACAGGCACGGAGAGAACATGCAAACTCGAACATGGGAGCTGAACTCTGCACCCTTGGCACTGTGAGGCCCACGTGCTATCTTAGTACATTAGAAAAGAAGTATATACTAACACTTAATGTTCTGAAAAAAACAGTAATACTCTTGAAAACCAGTAATGCTTGATTAACTACTAAAGTGTAGTGGAACGATGATTTTTGGCCAGATTTAACCCCTGACATCCTGAAAGGGTCCTGGCTCCAGATGGTGCAATCAGGTGTAAAAACAAATGTCTGCTGAAGACGGCAAAAAAAAAAAAAAAATCTGTGCGGATATCCACTGGCACATCCTCACCTCATAACCTCAACAATCAGCGTGTTTACAAGTTGCGTTTGTCGGTGTCAATTTCAGACCTTGTAAGGATCAATGCTTTTCGTCTTATCTTCATGCAGCAGCTTTAAATACCGCGAATCCAGCGTTTCCTGAACTGTGGGCCGGGAGCTAAAACGGGTCCATTTTAATGGGTCGCCAATTGATGTGCAATATGAAATTCTCAATCCCGATTGTGATATAAAACTTGACCATTTTCATTTCGCAAGGATTTATTAGCTGTGATGCATTGCCTGTTTGACTTTACATTAAAGTGTTTTACAGTGGCGCATACAAACAACATGGGGGGGGGAGGGGGAGGCAAGTGTCTCAGCATGATGGTGGGTGAATTATTCCTGACAGGTGCTAAAGAACTCCATAAAACAGAAACAAATGCACATGCGCATTCATTAGGCTCGCTTGCACATTTTTCATCCGTAATTCAAAAACTCCCTGTTGAAGATGATACTTGATGATGGCCATTTAGAGAGAGAATTTTTTTATACTGTATATACGTTCAGTGAGGGATGTTTTCTAGGCACTTTCTGAATGAGCTAAAATGTTTTATTTTTTTCTTCTTTTTCTTCTTTCCCGCTCATGTGATCATATTTGGACCGCGGCGTCCCGTCCTCTCGTGGATGTTGGAGATTTTGAGCGCGATGGCGATGAGAGGACCCAGCACCACCTGCATTTAGCGACAAACAGCATAAGACCAAATTGGCCACTCGATATGAGTGCTTAGACATGTACATCTCAACAGGTACTTTCGGTGTACATGACAAGAACCAATACATCTTTCACGAAACTGTGGAACCTCAAAATGCAAGATGAGGTGATCTCAGTCACACACAAATGATCGAGGTGGCAGGCAGTCCCTAAGTGCCAACTTCACGGCGATGATCTGTGATCGCCCTGGTCAACTTGACATGAACACATCTCTATCTAATATTATTGAATATCATTTATAATTTTAGAGGTTTCAGTATGGTGTTTCAGACATTGTTATGAAACTGTATGGTAAATTGGCACCTGTCTTGCCATTACGCAGTTTTATGAGGATGGTTTCGAGTAGAGTGCCTCGCCCATCACCAATAGCTGCACTCGGAGCCAACCCTTCTAATTGATACACACTGTACAGAGTCACATGAAGGTGTACACAGGCAGAATAAGGCCAGTCATTCTTCAGGCGGTGTCAACAGACCCACAAACACACATAGAGTACCTGTGTCTCTCTGCTATGTCTCTCGGGGTCTCTCTCAAAGCTCTCTGCATAAATCCGGATGACGGCGCCCATGCCACCGCCACTTCCGCTCATCCGAAACACTAGACGGGATGCATCGCTGAAGACGATTCTCAAACCCTGAAAAAAAAATGCATGATGTTACTTTTATTGTCACGGTTTTTTTTTTTTTTTTTTTTGGTTTTTAAACACAACTGGATCATTTGTCGGTGGTCTATAAAGGCTTCAAAACAAGCCATCACGAATCGGAGCATCGTTAATGTGAAATATAAAAAAACATCCACTAGATGTCACGAGTGT
This sequence comes from Hippocampus kuda, assembly GCA_901007745.1. Taxonomy (NCBI): domain Eukaryota; kingdom Metazoa; phylum Chordata; class Actinopteri; order Syngnathiformes; family Syngnathidae; genus Hippocampus; species Hippocampus kuda. Next base: position 10,930 of record CAAKHF010011377.1, read on the forward strand.
TACGCATATTTATGGGACTTGCATACAAGCCTGTCCCACATTACTCCTAAGTGTCATGTGCTACGGTAATTCTATCCACTCAAGAACGCGAATACATTCCTTCCACTCAGCGACGAATTCCCGAAACTAAAAACAGTAGCGCGGTGTAAATACACATCTCACCCTTAGCTAATCTATTCCCCAAAAACGTGATAAGGGAATAAGGAGAAAAAAAATTATCTTGAAAAAAAAAAAGACATTTCATGTCATGAACTCCACCAAAGTTCACTATAATTCTTCAAGAACAAACATTAGCATGGAAAAACCACCCTTTTTTGCTGTCTTCGTCCTTTCAAAATAGAAGGTAAGGAGACAAAACTTGACAATTCCAAACTTATTTTAATGTCGCCCCCAAGGCACTATTTCACCGAGCTAAAGTTAGCTTGCTTCCAAAGCAGCTAATATAGCTAATTTGAAGAGCAACAACATTCTGTGAGAGGTACAGAGTGGGCCTTGCACTCTTTGTTTGTAATATTTAAATACGGTTGAAGTCAGAATCAAAGTAGAGTTTCAAAGTGGGGGTTCTAGCATGCAAAAGGGGTTGGAGAAATTGTTTCAAATCTTGATTTCAAATTGGGGTTAGCGTTTTACCACAAGAGATTTAAGGTTTCAAATTAGGGTTGCAAAGCCAATGTTAGCGGTCACGCTGGTGATTGTCAGTTGAGTTACAGGGAATATGATGTTAAACAATGGTTTCAACTTTAATGTGATATTTTTGTCTCCTATGTCCACACTTGCCTGGGCAATTAAAGTAAATGTGTTCATTAGTAGTTTGTAATGAACATCAGCCAGAGATGGATGTCCAATATTTTCGCGATATGACTCATGGATATTGTGCAGGTGTACTGTCTCTGTGTCGACACATAGAATTCTACAGCTTCTGCCTATGGTGCCAGGTTTTGAGGTTCAGATGGGCAACCCAAAAAGATATCTGTGAAAGCATATGTATGTTTACATGTGTGTGTTTTTGTCTCCTGGAGAGCGGAGGCGACAGCTGATATAATTCTGGCCTGGCAGGAATGTGTGCTACAATAACACACTCTGAAGGCAACCGGGCCGAGAGGGTTTACCAGCGAGGTTAAAACCACATTTTGGAGCTGAGGGACCACACTGTAGCCACGGTAACACTTGTTCTCATCAGCACCGTGAGTGACGTTTTCCTGGCTCCTCTATAAAATTGTCACACAAAGTGGCAGTGTGTTGGTATGCGTGTTTGCGCCAACTGCTGGTATACACAAATCAGAGTATCGTGAATGTGTGTGTGAGTGTGTGTGTGTGTCAGGCATGTGGTAGGGTGGGGCAAGTGGCAGCGCCAGACATTTTAGAAGAACCCCAATTGGAGTCAGCTGGGAAAACTTCAGAGGAGGATGGAGGCGCATACAGGAAGTGCACACAGACTCCTCTTAGTATTTGTGTGTGTGCGTGTGTGCGTGCGTACGTGCGTGCGTGTGTGTCTGTCTGTTTATGGTTTAAAATGGAAGATCCACCATCATATCCAAACATGGATCTCCTCAGATGGAGCAGAGTGTGGGTGGTCTGTCTCCAAACACAACAATGATGATATATGAATGTGAGCAGGAAGGGCCAACCAACCTTCCCATGAAGTCACGTCTCCTTTTGATATGATTCAAATGATTGCGCCTTCAACACAAATGAACACTCAGATTCAAGTTTTGGGTGGCTAGAAAAGACATTGGGGGGGTGGGGGTGTTGCGCTATTTTTGGGTGGGTGTCTTGCCAGTGTGTGCATGTAAATGAGTGACCTGACCCTCGGTCACGCCTCCTATTTATGCAGACTCTGATAGGCTAGTTTTGTCGCAGCGTGACAAGTTTTAAAATACTAATTAAAAGAAATTAGAAGCATAAGATGGGACCAGGGGTAAGGTCAGACAATTTTAACATATGAAGTGAAGAGTGTTTTTTTTCTATTTTTTTTTTTTTAATTGCAAACTCCCCCTTGACCGTAAGTAATGCTAAAGATTTTTTTGTTTGTTTTGGAATTTTTTTTAAAGAACATTACTGTCATTTCCAATGTTACATAATCAACGCTCACCTGGTTTCTCACTACCGTTCCGTCCACCGGGTCGATGTACTCAAAATTATCGGCCCGCTCCACATTGTACATGTGATCTCCTACAGCAAACTTCTGGCTGCCGAACACTTTATCCAAGATGACCGACTCCAGATCCCTCATCATGTAGAAGGCAGCACGGGGCTCGAGGCCTTCATAGTCAAACCTGACACAAACAGTCATAAGTGAGGATATTTTTTTACTTCAAATTTGGCAAAACCGGCACTATAGAAATGGATGGTTTGTATGTTTGTATAAATAAAAACCTACTCCACCCGGAAACATAATTCAGAGTCGGTACAATGTTTCCTTGATAATTAGGGTCAGATTTCTTTCTGCATCAACAGTAGAGAAAGAGCCATAAGATTTGGCAGGAACACAGTCGGACAAATGCAGACTGACATTAAATTATTCTAAAAACAGCCCTATTAAGACAGTACAATACACATTTTTCCCAACACAGTGTCACCTAGTGGCTTTACACGCAAACAACCCCCTCGACGTCATTGTTTAGCGCCACCTGGAGCTTTGTGTCGGCTAAGCGAAGTACGGGAACACAAAAATCTGCAGCAGCAACTGTCAACGGGAACATGAACTCTCGTTACTATCTACGCGGCTCTCTGGGGAGATGTTAAAATAAGAGCAACCGGGGAGGAGAAGGAAGAGGGAGTGGACAAAGGTGAAAGCTGAGGAGTTATGTTTGGCTTCATCCATACAAGGAATGATGATTTGCAGTACGACGGACTCGCTGGCGATTTGCAAATATGCGGGGAGTATTTCAAGATGTAATCACTCCAACCGAAGAAGCAGTACGCATTTTACCTGCAAAAGTAGTTGCGTCCAAACTTGGCCCAGTGCTCTCGGACAATCTGCTCCACGCTCTGTTTCTTAGCGGCCATGATAGACAGCCACATCAGGACTGACCACAAACCATCTTTTTCACGAATGTGGTCTGAACCTGTAAGAGATACACTTTAATTTGGTGAAGAGATTTAAAAAAAAAAAAGGCAATTCAATTGCTTCGAAAAGTAATGACGTGATGAAATGAGCTAAAACCTCCAGACTAACCATCGCTGGGGAATTCTTTCCTATCCTACTCTCAACCACTAGGGGGCGTATCAGCCAAGTAATTGTTGGGATACTGGCTGTGATATTCTGGATGCGTTTTTTTAGAATACTATTGAAAAATGTTACAATGACATTAAGAACCAAACAAAAGACAACAAGATTATCTTGAAGAAATGCAGTGGAATGTCAAGAACAACAAAATCCAGTAACTCCTAGAACATACAGAGTTGTGCGGTAACCATTGCTCAGTGTCTATTGCAATAATAGTGGCTATCCACATAAGACCGTCTTTGATACTACAAAAAAAGGGAACTGGTTTACTACATGTGGTAAGTCTCCACACTTTATTATTTGAGAGTTTACATGGGTGCTGCTGGTTTGGTTAGCAGCAGAGTTCAGTGGGTTATTATTACATATCCATGATATTCTGTCATGAACTGAAATAATCACAATTACAAAACATTTGTTCCTGATGGTAAAACGGAGAGTGTCCATTTTGAGGAAATACATTTGTTACTTGAAGGAAGCTGGCACTTGAGCTTTCAGCAATGATGATGATCATTCCTAAAAAGGCCACCATTAGCAGGGCTCATCCGGGATTCGAACCCGGGACCTCTCACACCCGAAGCGAGAATCATACCACTAGACCAACGAGCCACTGATGAAGGGCAATTTTGTCAACTTTATGTTATGATTATGAAACCGCCTGGCAAAGTACTGCGCGCAAGTCCCAAAGAACCAGTTCAAAATGTCAGGAAGTGGCGCCTCAGTGTCCACTGGTTCACTGTATGCAACTCAAATGTACACGTAAGTACACACTGGGCTAACACCCTTCAATGGGGAGCTATTAAGCTGCCTCACGTGGACAGCTGCAAAGTTTCTGTTGTGGACACATTGACATTTTAACAAGAACCAATGTGTGAGCAAGACTTCCCTAAAAGGGCGTGGAGCAGAAAAGGACCAAATGAAAAAAAAAGAGGCATCTCTCTGACACTTGGCATAACACTCTCTCTCTCTATTTCTCTCTCTCTCACTCGTTGTTTCTAAACGGCTGCGGCAGACATCTGTTGGGAAAGTGACAGTCGCCAGTGCTTAATCCCAGTCTTGCTGTCTGTCTCCCTTTGTCTGGGATCACATAATGCGTCAGATCCTATTATCACATGATCTAAGATACCTCTTTTCACCCCCCCCAAAAAAAAAATTACCACAACACATGCTAATAATTCTAAACGATATTTGTAAAACTGCAATGACAGCAAGTTGGAAAAGAGGGAAAGTCGGGTACAGTTTGCGATGATTTACTGCAAAGCTCCCCTTGAAGCTTTTTGGCCTTAAAAGGGTAGACAAGCTCCTCTGAGTGTTCCTTTCACTTCTCTCCTCCCAGCAGTCACGTTTGCTCTTTGCTAGACTCGCGGGGCCCCTTCACTGTCCCCTGCATCCTCTCGAAGAAACAGAGTTGGATGCAGGTAGACACAGCAAATGTGCTTGTGCTGCCTCAGCGAGTCTTGTCTGTGTGTTGCAGTCATTCAAAAGGAGCCCCAGTCTCCTTTTATAGCAGAAGAATGGGGATTATTTACACATGCAGCCGGGGTCACGGCCACCACATCTATTAGGCAGCAGTCAGGATACGTTAAGACGAAGACAGAACAAGTCAAGAGTTATTTTGACCTTTTATTCAATCAACATATTGTAGACAACAGTCTTTGGATGTCTATTGGAAATCGTCCTTGCCAAAAGAAGCAGGGTAAGCAAATGTGAAGGGCTCAATGTGCCCTCATGGCAACTGGGTGGCAAATTGTATTAAAATAAGTATTACGTTCCAGTGGAATACTTTTTAGCAACTGCGTCAGTGTCCATGCGCAAATCCGCTAGCCCTCCAAAATACGGGCGATTGCTATTCAAGAAATCTCCTCAAACATGCTGTGGCATTATTTGACAAAGCATGTTGGGATATGTACTATCCGTATCCGTAGTATATGACTCACATTAAAAAATAAATAAACAAATCATACTAAATTCACATTTTTTTTAAAGAGCAAAGGCTCCTGTGCTTTGGGATGACGACAATGGTGCTTAAAAATGTTCAAGAATGAAGCTTGTTCAATTAACTCTAAAATTAGGTCCGTTCTGTCCTAATTACTAAATTATGTTTAGGGAAACATATTTGAAGAAATGATTCACTCACGTTTTGGAAAAAGTCAACTCAACTCCCGTGAGAACAGATTTTATGATTGCAAACCATGAGAAGAAATGTTATGATTGCAACAGGGACGCACTCCAAAATAAAGGTGAGTCATAACAGGCTCCACAAACTGCCACATATTCAAACAAAACCGCTACATTTGGCCATTGTCTCAAAGCTGTATGGAGTTTCCAAGTAACCCCGAAATGATGTCATTTCCCTGCTATTTCAAGGTATGACTACGGAATTAATTCATTAGAATTCTTATGAGGACAGGATCATGAGGTTGGTCGAATAGTATTGTCTTAACCGGAATTCTACGCAGGTTGTACCCTGCTCAAGTGAGTGCCGATGCGGTACCTGTCCCGAAACTTTCCTCCCCACAGAGGGAACATCGGCCGGAGTCCATCAGGTTCCCAAAGTACCTCCAACCGGTAGGAGTCTCGTACAGTGCCAGTTTCATTGTTTTGGCTACCCTAAAAAGATGACCAAAAAAAGAAACAGTCAAATAAAATATGTTTGAGGCAAACAGCAGCCCTTGTTCGTAAAAAGTTCCTGCGAACTTTCAAATGAAGCAAAGCAAATGTTTGATGACCAGCCAACAGGCTCACTTTCATAATGCCAACGAACAAAGTCGGTGAACCTTTTAGTTTGAAAAGTGAGCCACAGAGAGGAGTTGAGCACTTGTGTGGATGTAACTGAGAGTGTACATTAATGCTTCGTTTCCACAAAGACTACTCCAGGGCGTTTAATTTCTCAAATGCAGATGGGGGATACTTATATATTTTTTATTCAAATGTATTTTTAGAATAGCATGAGGGGTGGCCTGGTGGTCGACTGGTTAGCATGTCCTCCTCACAGTGCAGACGTGCAGTGTTTAGCCTTCCTGTGTGGAGTTTGCATATTCTCCCCGTGCCTGCATGGGTTTTCTCCGGGTACTCCGGTTTCCTCCCACATTCAAATAACATGCATGGCAGGCTGATTGAACACTCTAAATTGTCCCAAGGTATGCATGTGAGCGCGAAAGGTTGTTCGTCCATGTGTGCCCTGCGATTGGCGGGTAACCAGTTCAGGGTGTAAACCGCCAACTGCCCGAAGATAGCTGGGACAGGCTACAGCACGCCGCGCGACCCTTGTAAGGATAAATGGATTAGAAAATGAATGGATGGATGAGACCATCTTTATTGCGCAAGTAATTTATTGGAAAAAATGCAGTATTCATTTGTGAGACTGTTGACCGTATGCGCTTTAGTGGGCACTGCTGTTTTGGTTAGCAACAGACAAGAGTTCAAATGGACTCAGCAGTTAACTTTTGGAATGTTGGTGTCTGAACAGTATCGGGGGCCCTATGAACCTCCCACTCCCCTTCCCTGCCTTGGCACATATTTCGTTCAAAAAAATAATTAATTTAATTAGTTCTATAGCAATCAGCGACCCCACAGACCCGTCCGCATAGGTGGCACGAGTGTTCTTCTTGGCTAGTAAATAATCTAATATGTACGATTAAAAAAAAAAAAAATATATATATATAGGTCAGCTGCATACAACCCACCCCTCCCCCTCCCACGTGAAGAATTATGACAACAATTATTTATGGAGGCCCTTGTTTTGGTGGTGGTAACGGTCATTTCGTAGTATGCGACAGCTTCAACTCAAAGTAAGGGTCACTGCATCATTTGGCCCCAACGCAAGTGGATTATAACAGTTAAAAGTCCAAATAAATTTTGTGATCGGATTTGCAATAACGGTATAAACCTGCTAAGTGAAATCAAAACCTTGCATTTGTATTATAATCACACAATCATCTGGTCGCCAATCTTTGAAGCCAGTTCATCCATATAATCTTATTTCAGGATCGCTTGAGCTCAACTGATAAAAACGCCAAAAAAAAAATAACCACATTTGGCCCACTGGCTTGGACTAAGAGAACACATTGCAGTCAATATGTTTGCACTTGAAAGTCACCGTTAAGGACCGCTTAAGGGGGAAACAGAACAGAACCCAACACCATGTGTCATCAATATCAATGTGAGCTTATTTCCTGGCATTCAGGAAAGTGAGAAAATAGCACCAAAGCATTCCCACTGTGGGATCTGCCTTGGATTTTGAGATACAATAAATGGGTGGATATACAAAGCATATCCGTCCATCCATAAATCATGCCATCCACAAATAAAGCCCCAGAGTGCCCAGTGCACTTGTTTACACGAGGACAGGACAAATGACCAAATAAGAGTAAATCGATGTTGTCCTCAGAGACGTGAGAGCTGGAACGGAAAGCCTGACATTCCACACATAGGGGAAAAAAAACCTGGTTCTCCCATGAGGCTTTGAGGCTCTAAACAGCACGTTTACACCGAACAGAAACATCCAGGTTACTAACATCACCGCAAACTGCTCAGTACATTCAAAGCAATAACAAGTGGGGAAGGGGTGAAACATTATCAGCTTTTGGCCCTGACTTCATATTTTGCCAAACATAGCATCCAGTGACCTGTCTCCACTGACGAGAGCTCAGCCGAGATTTAAAAGCTTTGGGCTGGCATTCTGACAAAAAAGGGCCGCATGCTGGAGCTGTACTCGGACTTGAAATGGGAGTTCTTCCTTGAGTCGAACCCGGAAGCCTGATAACAAACAGTTGAGGAACACAAGCCTGGCTGATGTTTAGCAGATGTTTGTCAATGTTTTTTTTTTTTCAATTGATAACCGCTTGGAGAGAATTGTTGACTTGAATTTCATTCGTACAGTGGTACCTTGACTTACTAGGAAGCCAACGTGTGTGACATAGCGCTAGTTTAGCATGCGGCAACTGCTACAAGGATTCACTGTTTACAGCACGGACCAAGGTAATTTAATTTAACTTAAAAAGAAAAACTTTTCCATAGTTAGGAGTGGAAATTTCAGATCCAGCCAGAACTTGTTCACCACCGTCAGCACGATGAGGGAACGGGAAATTTGGATACGAGTCCAAGCATTACTCCTCTTAGTCTTGGTTTGGTGCACCGCTGTATCCATCCATCCATCCATTCTCTACCGCTTATCCGGAGTCAGGTTACGGCGGCAACAGCTTTAGCAGGGAAGCCCAGACTTCCCTCTCCCCAGCCACTTCTTCCGGTTCTTCCCAGGGGATCGCAAGGCGTTTCCAAGCTAGCTGAGAGACATAGTCTCTCCAGCATGGGAGACATAGTCTCTCCAGCGTACCCTGGCTCATCCCCGGGGTCTCCTGCCGGTGGGATGTGCCCGGAACACCTCACCAGGGAGGTGTCCGGAAGGCATCCTAATCAAATGCCCGAGCCACTTCATCGTTCAGAGTGAAGGGGGCTCAAGATCAGCAAACCTGAGCACGTGTGTTTATTTGTGACTTTTCTACTCACGTATCCTCTAATGACGCGCAAATTTGCACAGAATCATCACGGACAGCAAGACGACATCTAATAACATCAAAATGATATGTGCGTATGTATTGCGGCAAATGCAAAGCTGGGACTCTTCCCATTCCCCGTTCACTTTTATGGAACAGTTTGACTGGCCCTAACTTTAGCGATGGCACCCATTCACTAAATGCGCCCTTCTCTTCTCACCCCTCACATATCACATCATATTTATAGGCTGTGAGTTAAAGTGTGTATAATATGGGTCCATGTGAGTTTGGGACAGGATCGCAAATTTATAGTGAGGTCAGTGGTGATCCAAGCAAAGTGTGCGTTTGCGTCTTTGTGGTACCTGTCGAGCGCAGCGCTGGTGGCCATACTCCTGGCGAAGCCCTTGACTCCCAGCTGTCGGAAGTAGGGCACGGAGGAGAGGTTGGCGGCCATGATGGCGACAGAGTCCGACGGGTTCACGAAGAAGGCGTTCTCCCCGAGGATCATGTAGCGGTCCTGAGAAAAAGAGCGCAAAAGACCGACAATGAGACCATATCACCTCAACCTCAAAACTGTGCGGCAGGGTTTTTGATGACTGTTCCACTGGTTCTCATCAGGTTGAAGTTGCACTCAATGTTGTCATGACTACAGATTCATTCGGTTTACAGTCAGCATAAACTTGTGCGTGTGTTTGTGCAGTTCAATTGTATGTTCAGTGTCTGCCAAGAGTTGGGCGAGATAAAGATGACAGCATGACATAACATCTTACAAACGCCCTCGCTAATCACTGGGAAGGTTTTGATCCTGATGGGAGCTCATATGACATAAGTCCCCTGATGATAAGATCATTTATTCAGGAAATGGTGTGCTATATCCGTGTGCGTGCGTGTGTGTCTGTGTGTGTGTGTGTGTGTGTGTGTGTGTCCACAATAAGCAATAATGATGACAATTGGATGACTTGTTGGAAAATTTGAGCTACTTACAGTTTTTTTGGGGGGCCTCAGTAACTCAATTCCTTTTTCCAAGCTTTTTTTGTATATGTTTATGGGATCCACCTTTACCCGGATAATTTCGGGATGTTACGTAGACTTAAAAATGATAAAAACTTGAATGCCAATCCCAAATAGTTGCTCTTCATCTCTCTTCTTTAAGATGCAGTTAGCAGTGAGTCGCCGTTTTAGCACCAGCAAGTTCGTCTTTTGCACCCACTTTGTTCCTTTAAGAGGTGTCAGTGAGTCAGCGTAGTGCCAAACAGCTGTGATAGCTACCCGCTATCTTTCCACACAGCTTATCACCCTCTATACCGTAAATGCAATCCGTGAGCATTTCGCAGCTAGGCGACTCTAAGGAGAATCTTACCCCGTCTGCATCAAAGGCAGCGCCCAAACCAAAGTCGCCTCCTTTCATGGCATCCACCAGCGAAGAGGCATACGTCAGGTTCGGCTCGGGGGGCCGGCCCCCGAAGTCCTCCATGGGGACGCAATTGACGGCAGAGTTAGCGGGGGCCCCCAGCTCATCGCATAGGATTCTACGGACATAAGGGCCCATCACTGCAACAGCAGAGGAGATGACATTAACACTGACAAGAGGCTCTGTTGGATTTCACAACAAGATGATGACGGTCTCACCTCCGTTCATAGCGTCGACGCGTATCTTCAGCTGCTCCGGTCCTGTCAGGAGACTTTTGATGGCACCGAAGTCAAAGATGTTTCGCAGCAGTTGGAGGTATACCTCCACAGAGTCCACAATCTCAACTGCAAATACAGACAAATGTTGAATTTTATTTCATTGAAATGTTTTAGAATTGCGGCACGGTGATCAACTGGTTAAAACGTCCGCCTCAGATCGCAGAGGGTTCGATTCCGGCTCCGGCCTCCCTATGTGGAGTTTGCATATTCTCCCTGTGCCTGTGTGGGTTTCCTCGTGGGTATTCTGCGTCCACTCTAAATTGTTTTAGAATTAAGACTGAGAAGTCTTATTTTTACAACGGATTATTGTCAGAATGACTTTATTACTGCATTAGCGTTGGTAAGCGTTGCGTTCCGAAATAGAAATTCAGGTAAGGTCACCAGGTCATGGATAAATGCATGTTTACTAAGATACAGGAAACCCAAACATGGTATTTTTAGTTCCAAGGATAATGACAAGTGTACCTCGAAAAGGTTTGAACTTGTTCTCAAGGTCAAAGTCTTGACGTCCCAGTCTGGAGAGATCAATGCGGAGGTCAGGACAGATGGCGTACTCCTCAAGAGTGCGGCTCACCTGATGGATCCTTTCCATCACCGTGTCTGGAGAAGGGCCTGTCGCACAAAACCAAAACACATCAAAGAGCAAACGTGCTTAAGAGAACGAGAGTCGAAACTCGCCCCATATCCCTTCCTCACCTCCGTTTGCCACGTTAAACTTGATGCCGAAATCTCCTCCTGGGCCTCCGGGGTTGTGACTGGCGGTCAGGATGATCCCACCGATGGCTTTGATCTTCCTGATGATGCAGGAGACAGCAGGGGTGGACAGGAGGCCATTGTGGCCGATTACCAGGCGACCGATCTGCACATCACAGGCACAGGACCCACATGGATGTTTGGTGAAGTGTTTCACAAAAAAAAAGACAACAAATGCTGAGGCTGATATTTCAGAATAGGAAAGGCCTAATTTGAGAAACTCGGAAGACACATGTTGACAAAGTCAGACAGACATGCTTCAAAAATTGAAAAATTTATTTTGCTATTTAACCACGACTAAAATGTTTCCTTCAGTATGCAAAAATGTTCCACAACTATTAATTAGACAGTTTCATATCGTCACCAGTCGAGCTGCGCACGAATCGGTGCTTTGTGAAGCACTTTGGACAGCCTATGCTATAGATAAAGTGCTAAATAAGTGTATGCTATTTACCATTTTGATTAAATTGAATTTGTCATTTTGTGGAGTCAAGAGTAGACAATAACATGTCTTCTTTTTGGATAAAGTACAAGGAATAACCATTGGATTCATTCAGAAGTCATTTGTTACTCTCAACACAATTTAGAGGGCACATCTGAGCTCTAGTTGGGAATTTGTCTATTGTGAGACAAATAAAGGTTTTCTTATCTTATCTTAGTCAGCGTAGATTAAAATGTTAGATTTTCCCCGTCTCGGTGACCACTGGAAATAAAAAGTAGAGGGGCCATTTTGAAAATCCAGATCTCTGTGCCAAGTGGAGCCCAAATAACATAGAGGGAGCCACACTATTTATATTTGTATGCTGCTTATATCCCGGTAACGGCATCAACCTCCCATAATAGGCGTGTCCTCACCAGAGAAGCATTTATGCTCCTTAGCGTGCACAGTGTGTATGTTAAGGGATGATATGCGGAACTATGTCGGGACCATCTTGAGTCCTGTCCACTCAAGGGCCCAACCCGAGAGAGAGAGAGAGAGGCGGAGAGGAACAAACATAACGTCGGAAAATAGAGCAAGATGGATGGAAGCGCTGATAAGACTGACACTCAGAGACATTTGGCTCCAAAACACAATCAGATTTCCTTCAGATGTTCCCTTGGAGTCGCTCCAAAGCAATTATAAAGATGTCAGAGCGGAGCTAGGGGGATTTTCTCGCTCACTTCTAGCTTTCATTCTTTGGAGAGCTGTCAAGTTTCCTCGTGTTAACACAAATAATTACTTAATCGGATCCTTTCCGTGTGTCAAAAGGGGTGCAGCAGCCGGAATTGTAACACCAGAGTCGGATTAGCAAGCAACAAACTCAGGCTACCCATTTTGCAGCTGCCCTCTGCTCTATTTTAAATGCAGTGGTGCCTTGACTTATGAGTGACCCAAATTGTGAGGTTTTTTTGAGATACAAGCCGCCACTGTCGATTTTTTTCCTTGTGTGTGAAGCAATTATTATTATGATTATTATTTTCCTATTATTATTTTTAAATCCACTGCTAGATATCCATCTATCCATCCATTATCCGAACGGCTTATGCTCAGGAGGGTCGCGGGCATCCTGGTGCCTATCCCGGCTGTCTTTGGGCAGCAGGTGGAGTACACGCTCACCTGGTTTCCAGCCAAACGCAGGGCACACATAGACCAATGACCATTCGCGCTCACACTCACACCTTGGGACAATTTAGAGTGTTCCATTAACCTGCCATGCATGTTTTTGGAATGTGGGAGGAAACCGGAGTACCCGGAGAAAACCCACGCAGGCACGGGGACAACATGCAAACTCCACACAGGAAGGCTGGAGCCCCGATTCAAACCCATGACCTCTGCGCTGTGAGGCAGATGTGCTGACTGGTCAACTACCGTACCGCCCACCGCAAGGTAGTGGTACAGAATATCACAACACCTAGCAGTTATTCTTTGAAAAAGGCAAACATCCTTGCTTGAAGACGACATTCCCAAATGAAGATGACTCTAAAATGAATCTTGCTTGAGTGCCCAAACACCACATAATTCAAGTTGTTCTTGTGATATTCTGTTGGACACCACCATCAATACAAAACACCATCCCAAACTCCTACTCGATAACAAATACAATTTGAAAAAAAAAAAAAAAAAAGCTAATTTACTGCACTGTCCTTGATTAACAAATGTAGGACAAGTTGCCTGTGCTAACTGATCACATCAGAGTCTGTGCTCACGCTTCCGACCAACCCGACAAACCAAAAAGCCTGCAATACTTCACCAAAGCAAACGACTGTGGTTACATCATCGCCAAAGTTCTAACAAGCTTTTACTTCTCAAAGGCCCTGTAAAGTGAATTAAGAAAATTGTTTCACCCTCGCCATTTGAGAGGGGTGATTAGAGCTTGATTTTTCACAATTCTGAAGCATCTTATGATCTGATTTTTTTTTAATCATTAAAATTTGATAGAAGTGGTACAGAAAATGGATGGATGGATGGATGAACAAAACTCTGTGGCGTGTCATAGCAGACACCTTCCTTATCAATTTACAGCAGCTTCAAACATATTTAACATCAGAAAATTACTTTTGATATTGTAGAATAATGTACAGCAAAAGTCCGACACATTAAGACATTTACTTGTACAAGATGACTAACTTCTACACAACTTATGTTCTGCTACAAGACTTGGACTTTGACATAAGTATCGTTTTCCGATTCCAAAATCGCCTCCCCCCCGTACTCACTCCATTGGCGGCTGCCATCTGGACGATCACCTCGATTGCCCCGCGGCTCAGGTAGCGTCCGTCGCTGCCCACCACCATGGTGCAGCCCTGCCGGTCCCGGAGGTCCATGGAGGACAGGACGCTCTGGATGTAGTTCTGCAGGTAGTTCTTCTTCCCCTCGAACACGGCCGTCTTCCTCCGGAGCCCGTTGGTACCGGGCCGCTGGTCGTCGAAGGGGGTAGTTTGGACCGTCACCACCGGGATGGGGCTCGTCTCCATCGTCGAAGCGGGAGAGGGTCCAACAAGAAAAAAAACAACCGGAGAAGGTGGCTTGCGAGTGGCGGGGAGCGCTGGGCACGGAGACGTCCTCAACGGAGAGCTGCTACATCTCTCGGAACAGAGTCACTGTGACAGACAGCTCCCCTCTCTTCCTAATAAGCATGAACAACTGACACTGGCGGGGGGGGAGAGCACTGGGAGGGTCCAGAGCACAAATAAAAATAGACTCTGAATGATGGCACTGGACAGTTGGGACTGTAGCAAATAAATTCCAGTTTAAAAGCACCGCATAGTTAAATACTCAATTATACAGTATACGTTTATATAAGTGCACGATTGTGATCGTAACCTTGCTCTTTATCATTATTTGATCAAGTCTCACGTAATAAATCGCCTAAACATATTTTTAATATGAACTTTGATTAAGCATGTAACCGACTACAGTGCTTCAATTTAGCGATTTCCCATTTTAAAAAAAAGAAAGAAAAATGCTCAGCAACAAGCAACAGTTGGTCACTCGCGGCCTCTAGTGGCAGAATGACGTAAATTCTGCACAAATGCACTCCTCGCTTCTGTATGTCAGCACACATTTCCATAATGCAGAAGATGACATTCATTTTGCTGTCATTATAATTGTATGTGAGAAAATTTAGAACATAGATAGAAATGTTCTTTGGTTTGATGGATAATAGATACAGTCGTGATAGCGATGGATGGATGGCTGCCATGGGGACTTAGAAGGCAGCAAAACCATGACTACAGATTTAGAGAAGCAAGATATTCTCCATCCATGAGCAAGTTAATAAAACGGGAAAAAAATATTAGTTGTGTCCAGATATGACTTTTTTTTAATTGTCGCAATGACAAATTGTTCAAAACATTTATTGTACATAGCAAACAAAAAAACGCATGTTCATGTTTACATTTTTGCATTCAAGTACATTTCAGTCTGCACATTTTTCTACTCAGGTAAAGATCAGATATTTCAACTTAATGAGAGTAAGCAGAATGTGAGTACTTTTGACAGCTCCACAAACAGACATAACATACATGACAAAGCAACACAAAGCTGTATTTTCACAGCTGCAATATTTATTTGAGGGGATAATTATAAAAGCAACAATCCACGATCAGCATATTGCTGAATTAATCCTTTTATTATTTTATCCGCTCAACTAATCAGCAGAGCACATAAAGAAAGCAAATAATCAGTTTCGAGAACCCTCGCAATGAAATAATTACAAAACCATCAAAAAACGAAACAGTGAATTAAAGGTAATTTTCCTTCACCATTTTGCCATGATGCCCCGCCCCCATCAAGTGGCACCTCAATTTAAAGCTCATATTTTAAAAACTACTCATTTTTCTTATAACCAACTAAAATAATTTTACAATGCAAACTTTTTGTATTGCTTCTTAAGTGGGTAATGCACACCTATGATACTGATGAATTATTATTATTATTATTATACGTATATTGCCTGAGCCAGTGCCGATCAATGTTGTGCGCGGGCTCCCTCCAATGGGAAGCGAAAGAATTGTTACCTTAGTTCAGTTGCATTGAATACAAATAGGTTCGCATCTAAAGTTGAATAACTGTTTATATTTACGCATTTCGTTAGGTAGATTTGTAACTAATTTGTGCTGTATATTGTATTTGAATATACCCCCCAAATACCCCCCTAAACCCCCAAATGATTAAGCACATTGTGAATGTTCAAACTGTGCATAATGTTAGTTACTTAAAATAACATTGAAAGTGCACTACCAATCAAACATTCTGAAACAAATACAAGTTTTTGTATGCGAAGTGTCTCGAAACATTTAAAATGGTAGCGTACTTCCAGTCTGACGGTGGTACCTGGAGAACAAATCTTTTTGGGGGTGTAAAAAGTTCTTAAACTATGTAGGAATTCCTTCGAGATTAAGTCAACATAAATATCATGCAGCACAAATATTTCTTCAAGAAATGAGCAACGCGTGTCTTAAATAATGACACAATTTAAAAATAATAACACATAAGCAGAATAACATTACTCAAAATATTAATACAGTAGTAATAACATCACCTCAGGTGTGTGGGTATAAACGTCTAAGTTGTCCACTGATGAAAGGAGCATCACTCAGCATGGCAGAAGGTCCAAAAGGAGTTCTAGAGTTCTCCACGAGTGTGGGGATGAAGCAGGCCACGTGGTTCGACATATAACGATGAGGGAGGGGGTTCTGATGGGAACCCCCGTTAATAGGAGCCGGTTTGCTCATGATAGAGTCTATACTGAAGGAACACTTGGCTTGCGTGCCACGACTGGTGCGCTCGGTGGTTTCTGTAGTTCTGAAGTCTTTGGGTCCAGTGCCCTGGGTCCGAGATTGCGGCAAAAAGTGATAGGACGAGGAAGGCATCGTGACGCCATCCCGTAGTGGCGCATAGCCCACAGCGGCCGGGTTGACGCGCCCCTGCACCGTGTACGGGTACCCGAAAGGCCGGCAGTAGAAAACGAATCCACCCTTCTCGAAGTCGGGCTGATTTCTCTTGAACCGCTTCCTGCGCCTTAGGAAGCTGCCATTGTCGAACATGTCCTCTGAGGCCGGGTCCAGGGACCAGTAGTTGCCCTTGCCGGGGTTGCCCGGCTCCCTGGGGATTTTGATGAAGCAGTCGTTGAGGGACAGGTTGTGCCGGATGGAGTTCTGCCAAGCAGGGAACTTCTCCCGGTAATAAGGGAACTTGTTGCTGATGAAGTCGCAGATGCCGCTCAGGGTGAGCTTCTTCATGGGGCTCTGCAGGATGGCCATGGTGATAAGGGCGATGTAGGAGTAAGGGGGCTTCACCAGGCTCCCACCACCGGCCTTCTCGGAGCAGAAGCCGCTGTCGCTCTCCGCGGAAGAGTCCGCCCCCGAGGAGTCCAATTCGAGCCCGACGCCCAGGTCGGTGTAACGACTCGCGGGCTCGGGCTCATCCTCACCCACGATGTCGATCTCGTCCTCCTCCAGAGGCAACTCGGCGTGTGGGGAAGAGTCGTATTCGCCGGAAAGTGTCATGGCAAAGTTCACACACGTTCAAAATCCCCAGCCCCCTAAAATGAAGCACGACGCGCCGTGCATAAAAACCCAAAGCACTCGTGCGTAAAAGTGCCTGTGCTCGTCCACCTCTGCTGTGACCGGAGGTAAGAAGCTTTATAAGATGGGAGGCTTTTGCCCCAGCAGGGTAGACCCACCCGGGGTGGGGGTCCTGTGGACCTATCACAAGATCCCCCACCACAGCGGGGTTCCAAAGGAGGAGATCGAACAGGTGGGGGAGTCAATCTACTCAGGCAAACGTTAGTTAATATTTAAATCTCTATGCATTTCCGAATGGGAATCGTCCGAGCACTGGTAAAGTGATATTATAGATTTGACGCTCCACTCATTTGGAGCTTACACATTAGCATTATCGACTATCAGAAATTAACAATGATCCCCCGCGAAGTTAGTTGATTTTAGTTGTATTATTGCTATCGTGTATAATTCACATAAACCAGAAATACTGTATACAGGTACTGTATTTTGATTGAAGTTCTTCATGTGTAAGTAAACGTATTGGTAAAATGAGTTATATACTGTACGTACATAAATTAAGACTTCCTGCTTTACTTAAAAAAATCTCTCTCCATAAAAATAATCTGTCATATGTGATAAAGAAGTTCATATTTTATAGTTCATCATAAACTAATGTATTTGTAATGTACATAATACAATACGTTGCTGGTTCATCTCACCTCGAAACTAAACCTAAACAAATAGTCTTCGCTATGAATGAAAGCGCTATAGATAACATATTTTCAATAGTAAGAATCAATTAACGCTCTTAATATTATACAGCTCCATATAATGTCTGTGCTGTCTTGCATCAAACAAAACACTCAAAGATAAAAGTTATATTTTATGATTAAGTATTTTAAAAGCTTATCGGCAAAGTTCCTTCCCACTCCCACAGTGGGTACGTTTCGTTTGCTACCTCGGGATGCCCGCGTGGCTGGGGGGTAGGTGTGACCATGATAATGGCCGTGGAAGGACGCCCCGCCGGGCAGTGCAGAAAATAAAGCCAATGGCCGCTCTAAACGAGGCCAATCAGCATCAGAATCGAGTAGGAAACGGCCACAGCTGCACTGTGCCGCTCGGCTCAACCCAGGCAAGGGCTCGGGGGATTTACGACTCGGCCTTGAATAAAGCGGGAGCTGTCATCAAAGCAAAGTGAGCGGATATGTGCTTAACAAACAAAACAAACAAAAACTACATCTCCATTGCAAATGAGCAGAGCTGGGAAAACTCCACCCACTTCCTCACCTGACCTGTGCGCGTTAGCGCGTGCGTGTGAGAAGGCTAATGGTTCTCACATGATGGCAGCACAGCACAGTAGCTTCAAACGGCACCAAATATCAAGTATGGCGTGTACAGACTTAATTTAAGGTGAAAGCAGCAACAAGTCAGCACGGACCTGTTAATCATTTAAGCGCAAGTCCATAATGAGAGGCAAAGAACGAGCTGACTTCTGCACAGGGGTGTGGTTTTTTTAGTGCTTTTTAAAATGCATTTACTGAGAAATTTCTCATTTGATTGATCAGACAAACTTTTAAATGTTCATATACTTTTTACATGTTGCATTGACTGATACTTTTATAAAACGAAAAAGGAAAAGAAACAAGGATTCAATGCCTGCTGAGATGGATAAAAACGGGTGTATTTTGCCGCTTAATTAATACATGTATTCTACAAATGCAATATATGTTACCTCATAAAATGTAGGCTACAATATATTAATGCCGCGAAATAAAATTTATATTTTTGATAAATTAGTTTTAGGATTTAAAAAAACTGTCTCATGTCAAATAAAAACATTGTTTTTGTGTGTATTTTTATATTTCAATAAAAATAGTCTGCATATTTTTCACGAGGAAAAATTAAAATACAACAAATATTCATGTTTTAGTGTGAAAAGAATAATATGTGTATATGCAAAATCCAAATATTTGTTTTTGGTGTGAAGGGGGTGCGAAACAAGATTTAGAGATGCATGATTTTCATTGTGAAATCTACATTCTCAATAAAAAATACAGTCTTTTAATCTGTGTTACGTGCAACTTCCATTGTATACACAAGTAACATCATATTACTAATATTATCATCGTTGTTGTCAGACGCCACTTTTCCAAATTTCAGGACCTTTACCATTAGCCAACCTCTGGCATGCTGCTTCACCTTGAGTGA
The DNA here is from genome assembly GCA_901007745.1 of Hippocampus kuda. NCBI lineage: Eukaryota > Metazoa > Chordata > Actinopteri > Syngnathiformes > Syngnathidae > Hippocampus > Hippocampus kuda. The sequence goes on from CAAKHF010011377.1 coordinate 30,289, forward strand.
CTCCACGAAGCTCAATCTGTCTCTTCTTGATCGAGCGAAATCAGAAGACTTGCTGTAGAATTGGCTCAATTCCAGGAAAAGAGCTTCCGATTATTTGTGTTTTTGTTGCACAGTGGAGATGAATTGTTGTTGGAGAATCTCTTTGTCCAAGTTTCTTCCTGAGAAACAGCACAGATAGAAATTGTCATCACATGAGCGTATGTTACCACGACGGTGTCAAATCAGTGATATCAGCCTGTGGTAATTATTTATAAGAGACATAAAAATCTAGAAATACGTGAAAAACCTGTTGACATTTACGACTCACCTTGTAATACAGATTTTTTTTTTAACCCAACAAATGTTCAGTTCAACTGCCTGCTGAGAAGCATTGTAATCGTTATTCCAAAAGGAACTTCTACATATCATTCAAATGGGTCCATAAGATGTCACGTGAATTTCCTCCCTGGTCCTTGTTAGTGATACAGATTCATGCCTGAACGACCACGTTACACATTAGCTGCATTTAGTGAACATTAGCAAGTGTAGCTTTCACGCCAGTGAATGAAGGGAACGCGCGTGAACAGCAGTGTGTGTATGCGTGTACAGTATTAGGCTGTGTAAGTTTCTTTACCTATAAAGACCAGCCGGCTGATCCGCGGCTGCTCATCCCAAAGCTGGGGAGTCTCATTAAGCTCATACAGTTCGTGGACCCCCTGCAGCATGACTTGGTGGGCTTTGGCTGCCAGCGACACCATTCCCTAGGAACACGCGCGTCACACGATACTAGTGACAGATTAACCCACGGTGAAAGAAAAGGGCCCGGGACCGTTGAATGCAGATAAGGGAGCGGGTTATTGATGGCAGCCAGCCACCGAGGCGACTATTGTGCTTTACTGTACCTTTAAGCGGATGACAGTCATGGGTTGCCCCTCTTTGTTTCGCAGCGTCTTTTCCCAGAGGAGATCCTGCAAAATGTGTGTAAAAAAAAAAAGAAGAGAAGATTTACTTTCTCAAAGAGGTGCATTGTGAGGGAGATAATTGGGGAATGGGAGCGGGGATGCAAAGCCGAGGATCACCACGTGTGTTTGTACCTGAATGAAAACATTCAGCGCATCTTCTGAAAGACTTCCCGCCACTTCAAAGGTCACGGTTAAAATACTCTGACAATAGGAGAGGATTCATTTTAAAACAAATGACACAACATTATGTGTCATTTTTTTATCTGCATTCAATGACATAAATACACAGTAGCCACACACATTAAGTACAACGTCAAGAGATCAAACGCAAGAGCCAGATTATGAAAAAGTGCTGAGAGAAAGAAAAGTCAACAAAGATAAATAAACAACGTGGTTGCAGTATTGGGGTGAAACCAGTATCATACAGTGCAACTACTTTGACAATGGTGTAAAATGAAATTTGACTCATGATTTTTTTCCACCTGGACTGAGCAATAATAAAGTTGTAATCTTACAACAAAGGTAAACTACAATACAATACACGCTGATTCATGAAATCACAACTTTATTCTTGCAGCTAGCAGTTTCCCTCTATTTTAAAACTTTTCAGAAATTCACTGAAAATCTTGACGCCTTTGTAGTCCTTTCTTAAAACTTCATAATTGCAAAATTTGTTTCCAATCATTTTTATTGTGAACTTTTTTCTCAATCTTACCCCCTCTTTTGGAATAGTCCAACATTTTTTTTCTCATACTACAGCTTTACGCTCACAAAGCTGAAATGCTAAAGTTATGTTTCTTTTTTTTTTCTTTTTTGGTGGAGGTGGGGGGGGGGATAAAATGTGTCTGACTTATTTGGCAAAATAATGGTATTTGTTTTGTGCAAATGGTCCAAATGTTGCAACCTGTCAGTGTACAGTAGGTCTTGTAGAATTGCTCTTACGCCAGAGTTTCAAAAATCCATGTTCTACTTTTTAATTCACAGAGGACAGTGGAATAAAAAAAACAATATGACGGTCAAACTAAAGACACCCCCGGCTGATGACGTTGTCAATGATCATGTCGAAAACCACAACTCCACTCGGCACCTCTCCAACAGCGTACAAAAGCCTGATCTAGCCCACCCTGCATTCGCCGCCGACTTCTCACCCTCCCCTCTAGACTTCCTTGTGGCACTAAAAGGGCACTTTGCAGATGTTTGCTGTTTTTGTGTTGAAGTGTTAAGGTTACACACTTCCTTGTCATTTGGTATAACAACAGAAAAACAGCCGTCCCATTTACATGAAAAGAGCAAAGGGTGGGGAGAGGTGGCGTGTGTTGTGGGGGGTAACTTGAGGGAGGGTTTAAGCTTCATGTGGGAAAAGGGAACGTGGAGCAAACAGACGACAATAGCGGTA
>CAAKHF010011377.1:36399-43899 GCA_901007745.1 Hippocampus kuda
ATTCAGCGTTGTTATGAAAAGGTTTTTTTGATTAACCCTGGCCTTGCCCTTGAATGAACTTTACTGGGAGGGGTGGACGAACACACACACACTTACACGCACGCGTGCGCACACACACACACACGCACACACACACACACACACACACACACACACGCATATGTGAATATGTGACCCCCGTAAGAAGAACGACCCCGGGTCAAAGGGAGCAAGGCACCCTGGGTAACTGGACACCGGTGTACGTCTGGTGCTTACTCAGGACGCATCACTTTGTGTATGTTTTCATCATGTGCGTGTGCTAGGAGGAAGGGGAGGTGGTCGCTCTGGTGCAATGTCATGCCTATGCTCCTTTCATCTTTGATATGAAGATCTGAGCAGGGGCAGCACATGGAGTTCATCTGCCACACTTTACAAAGAAGGGGAGGGGGACGGGCCGCAGAGAGGCTCACGATAAAAAAGACCCCGCTGTGAGCACGACGGCGCTAACTACCTTGATCTTTGAGTTTCCAGGATCTTCGCCACACCGTTTATTGACCTGGGGGTGGGAACAGCAAATGTTATACCTTCTTCCAAATCCATCATATGAAAGATGTGCCCACGTCACACAAAGAGCTTACCTCACAGCATCTCGGACTTGAGCAAGCTCCTCCTCGCTCACTAGATCGGTCTTGTTGATAATTGTTAGGTCGGCGAGTGCAATCTGCCTGCAAAAGATCCAAAAGACTTTCTCTTACGACTGAACAATGATGTTGGAATTACACTGTAGGTCCAAGCAGACAATTCTGATTTTCTGTATTACTGCCACCGGCTCTACTCCCCAATCATTCATTTCAATTTGTTGATCATTTATGTGATGAGTATTAACGCTCTTCATCATACATGATTAGGATTTGGGTGGGTGGGGGGCAGTCAGCATTCAAAAGGGCTGATGAAGTTTAAACCTTTCAGGGACAGCAGTTACTACACTGGACAGCTTATCATCTTATCAGGTTACAGGGTGCATGAAAGGGTTGAAAAGGTTCAAACACAAACACAGATGAAGAATGCAAAAGTGTCATGCAAATGGATAATTACTTCAACAGCGGTATTTGTCCGACAAAAAACAAAACAGCAGCTGGGGGGTCACAAACTGAAAGACGACAAGATGGGTGGCGACTGGCAAGAATCCCACTCATCACAAGATGTGGAAAATACAAGGTTGTCTATTTCGGATATCAACATGTTCATATTATTAACATAAAAAAAAAAAATCGAACCTTTCTGCCTCATTCACAAGTCCATCAGCCTTTTCCTCTCTGAGGTGCTACAAAAAAAGAAGCATGTTCATTTTTAAGGGCATTGACAGTACATGCATGTTAACTGTGGCTTCCATGTACAAATGTCAGTATTTTAAATACTTGAAGGCGACAAGAAGTCACTTTACATTTATTTGCGTTTGCAGGTTGATCTGCATTTTTCCTCTTGGTATTATGACTTAATTCCCAGAAATACATTCTAAATGTATTTCTTTTGTCCGGTTAAGTCATAATGTCTATTTACTTCTAAAGGTAATACTTTTTTCTCATATTCCAACTTCTTCAAGCGTTCCAATTTTATTTTCATGATTTAAAAATAAAACTGTGTATTTATTTTGGGGTAAAATTCAATTAAAAAACCCCCAAACATTTCAACTAAATTTTCCCTTCTATGGTCATGTTATTTTCTTCATAGCTTTGTCTTGTAATATCATCATGACAATGTAATTTTGTAAACACACACACACACTATACTACATACAGTACTTGGTTTTCGAATCGGCTAGTAAGAATATATGTCATATATAAGAGTTGCATATATGAAAGCAGGGTGACAAGCTTGAGCGGAGCGGCAATCCCGATCCTATGTGTCAAACTGACATGCCTGCATGTGTGTCAAAACGTTTGGCGACTTGAGATAACGGGATATTCTGTGCAACACATGAAGGGAGAGACATGTTGGAATGACTGCGTCACTGGAAGTTCTCCACTCTGGCATCCCGCCTCGGCCACCAAAGGTGTCACTTGGGCAGGCTCGACGCCTTCGCCAAAGAGCCTATTATGCAGGTGTCACTTGTGTGTTATCTATTGCTTTGCACTTGCAAACTGTGAATTTCATGGGTTTAGAAACTTAAATCAGGCTTAAAAGTGACAAAGTATTTGAATGCGCATGTCAAGTACTGCATGAGAAACGGGCATATTTTGCTATTCCATCTTGAAATAAAAACAGTTAACTCACACTTTCGGGGGTTCTTGCTAATGTGCGTGGCGAGGTCTTATTTTTCACAAAGGGACGATGTGGTGACCTTATGAACGTTCAATTCAGTGGAAATTTTAATGAAACACAATGCAGTTGCATACCTGGAGTCCATACTTGGCATCAATGACGGCCACAATACCTGAGAGAAACATTGCGAAGAGTTCAAGAAATCCCAAACAAGTTGTGCACGTTCGTGACTGATTTGCATTGCGGCCTTTTGCTGTTTTGACTTCAAGTCTGTTTTGTTGTCGAGAGACCTTTTCCTCCCAACAAATTTGACTTTTGGTTGACTGTCCTGGAACAACACAGCCGACAGCTCAGCTTTCTCCTCACGTTCGCGGACACAACCAAAGAAAATCTGCCATCCCCACAAACACTAGGTGCCATTTGGATCCACATAACCATTCCTATTGTACTGTTTTTAAATCACTTTTCCCAGGACAATCTTTAACAGTCATTTGGACTTAGTTAAACAATTTATTCTCTAGAGCGGTTAAGTTCTTTATATTTGGATGATGAGTGTTTTTGAAGGATGTGGTACGGGGAGCAAATTGTCTTTGAAGCGCATCCAGTTGCCGTGTGCATGGAATGTGCAAGATAAATAAAGCTGCCTTGCCTTTTTTTTTTTAGATGGATTTCAACATGTCAATATTAAAAATAGCGGTGTTTGAATGTAATATAGCCGTGTCTACACTATTATTTCACTTAACATGCAATTTATATGAAGCCAACAATGATTGCCAACAAGAGTTGAGATGAATTCACTCACCGTCCAGATAAATGTCACTGCCCAGCTCTGCGTCAACCCAAAACATCGAAGCAACAGCGCCTGTAAGACAAACACAATAGATGTTATGTTCTCAGGTAAACCCAAACCAGGAAAAGTTCTGATTCAATCGAGGTCATGCAATTTGAATTATCCGGAAAAAAATGAATACAAATTATAGTGAAGTATAATTAAATGTATGTACAATTGTTTTTAATATTTTCCTCACAGAATGACAGGCTTCAAGTACTGACATAACTGATTTATCTGTGGGTTTTGGGTGTGTGTGCGTACTGTGTTGCTGTCCTATTACTTTCACTCGAGACGCTTTTCGTACAAAATTCAATTATGGCACTTTTGATCTACAGACAAAAGAGGATGACCTCCCCAAAAAATATTTTAGTTCCAAGTGAGCTCTGAGAGGCAGATTATATCATTATCCAAGGCTTTCGACTGTTTATCTCCAGCTGCTACGTTCGTTTTGCTCTCATTTTCTCATCCAAGAAATCATCACAGGTCGCTTGTGTTACTGTGGCGGCCACATCATGTTCACATAATGCGCTTTGTGTCAAGCTGCCAGCTGGGAATAGAAAAGAATTGTTAATATTTGATGACCGTGTAATGAAAACAATGTTTTTGAGCGATGTTTCATGCAAGTCATCCGGATGGAGGGTCAAAATTCGCCATCCTCTCCCCGAAGGACGGCGTTATGATCGACAGCAGTGGCGGGGCCAATGGCAGTAGATAACAAGCTTGTCTGGTCGAATAACATGTCAAGAGAATTGAAGTGGGCGACAGCGCAAGGATCTGGTTGCCGCATGTCCACCCTCCCTGACACCTTCTGTCACTTCCCGACAAGGCCCATTTGGCAGCAGACTTATCCTGAAATGGCCAAATAGTGATTTCCTGATTCAAACGTGAGGGCTGTATGGCTTTGGAGGTGTTTTGTTGTTCCCTGGATACAAATCAGGCATGATCAGTTGAAGTGAAGAGACATATGGTTAATCTATTTAAATATGGACATTTTACCTCCCTTCCGATTATAGTCTGCAAAGGTCAGATTATAGGATGGCGCTACCATATTATTATTGTTCATGATTACATGTTGATATATTGACAGAATTATGTGGGATGTGTGGTACCACACAATAGACAAGCAAGCACACATTTGCCAATTTTTTCCCTCCCAAACTCAGTTCAGATGTTAAAAATCTTATAAAAGCAGCAAACGAATGTCATTAATGCAAACTTGACAAAAACATTACATTAAACTTCAGAGCTTGACCCATGTCTCTGTTCGATGTTAGACTAATACACAACAGCACAGCTTAGAATCAGCATCAACACAAAGAGATGCTCATCTTTTCCTTTGGCTTTTGTTAAAACAAGGACAATTGCTATTCATGAAGACACACCAGACGCCGAATTCTAACTGGTGGCTTTTTTGCACTCCGTGTTCCAAAAGAAGCCGCAGGCTCAACAAGGGTTGTTAAGAGAACACGGGATGTCAGAAGTAGGGCTCCAAAGGTAATCAAATTCAATATCGACATTGCAGTGTAGCGGAATGCAATTTTCAAATCGCAAAGGCAGCAAATAGGGGGTGGGGGACACTGAGGACAAACCTCTGCTTCATTTGCTCATAGTGGGCATTAGTGCATTACCTGGATCAGCAAGCCCTGTGGTTTCCAAGAGGATATAATCAAACTTGCCCTTCTTCTGCATCAAGTTCTCGATGGCTTTGAGACCATTGTCCCTGAAAATGGGGTAAAAAACGAAAATGTAATGAAAAATTGTAGCAAGAGCCAAAGATGGACAGTATATAAAATAATCGTGACTGAATGCATTAATCATTTAATGTAGAACGTCAATAACTTGCACAGCATCTTGTCACTGGACATACTTGACAGAGCAGCAGAGGCAGCCGTTCCTCAGCTCTAGCCACTCTTCGTAAAGTTCCCCAGCATGGCTCACGGCTAGGGACTTTTCAAGTGCGCTCCCTGTAAGCAAGTTGTCCATGTTAACGCTTTATCGCTCACCATTTATTATACTTATATGTCACTGTTTTTATATATTGTTTATATACTGTGTGTGTGTGTGTGTGTGTGTGTGTGTGTGTATGTATGTATGTATGTATGTATGTATGTATGTATGTATGTATGTATGTATGTATGTATATATATATATATATATATATATATATATATATATATATATATATATATATATATATATATATATATATATATATGTGAATTATATCTTGTACTAATCTTCAGGACAAAAAATGTTCTCCAGGATATTTGATAAATGCCCTTTCCAAGCGCATTTTGAACACAACTGGAAAGTCAATGTAGTCATCATTGGCCATCTCAGTTGTAGCTATGCTGCCATCCTGTGGAAAACTACCAAACTTTCAGCAAGGACCACCAGTCAGTGCCATCAACACAAAAGCTTTACCTTCTCCAAATTCATTGAGTATGACCGCAATCCGTTTGTCGTGTTGTTCTGTTAAAATATAGTTCAAGAGTGTGGTCTTCCCAGCGCCTAGAAAAGGAGCGAAAAATATTAATCCTGAAACACAGTTTACAAGTCACGTTGCAAAATTCTTGAAATGTTCAAGGCTGGAAACTAGGACTTTTTTTCGAGTTGGTGAAAGTATATTTCATGCAATGGGACCTTGACTTACAACTAGGGTTGGGCAGTATTATGGTCACACGGTATCCCGCGGTGACAAAAAACAGCAAGTGTGTGTGTGTGTGTGTGTGTGTGTGTGTGTGTGTGTGTGTGTGTGTGTGTGTGTCTATATATCCATCCATCCATCCAATCTCGAAGGTGTCTCTCACCAAGATAGCCAGTGATGATGGTGACGGGGATCTGCTCTGTAGGTGCACCTGGCTGGGCATCGATGGGCACCAACTCTGGGCAATCGTCCTCATCCTCCATCGCGTTCAGACCATCAGGCGACAGACAGGATGATCTGTTGAATCAACACAGAGACACAAGCAGCAACACAGGTAATCTGCCTTGCGAACAACTATTATGTCAAGTTCTGATGGACACAATCTGTCAATTCGGTGAAACCTATGAGGCATTTTAATGAGAGGAGATATTTTGGCCGCCTTATTTACAGTAGCTGAGAAAGGTAAATGTCAGTCAGTATCATGCCGTGGCTTCAAAAGTAGATTTAAACAATGTTCGTCCTCTTTTATTCATTCATTAGCAACTAGCTAGTATGATTCATCCCTTTTTCACTCTCGAATTCACAGTGACAGCACACTAACTACTCTTTTATCAGTTTACAAAGCAACACCAACGATTGCCTTACACTGCAATGAACCACAAAATCAAGCAAAGTGTGACGATTTCACTGAAAAAGTGGCTGTACCGTGTATTCAAGAGAGGTAACAGTGCGCACCTTCGTTGACAGACCGGCTGATAAGGTGACTAGTATTGAACGTTCCTCTTTGGTTCAAAATACAAAAATAACGTACACAGGAGGAACAAGAGACCCAAAACACAACCGAGTCACGCGTGAATCAAATATTAAAATTAAAATAAATAAATAAATAAATAAATATGACATAAAAAGTGTGAGCTCCTTCTGTTCACTTTTGAGGTTTTGGCAGTGTGCATCACGTTTAACAGTCCGTCTCGTACGACGAACAGCAATACCGTTGTAAATTGAGTGGTTCGTTGTTTTTTTAGTGGATAGCTCTTCTTTACGAATGACAAAAGGAGAGATGGAATCCTTTAATGCAGTTTATTAAAAGGGGGGAAAAACACGTCTGCACCCAGCACGCTCGAGAACACAACTCTCGTAATAACATAAGCTTACACCGTTTTCCGATTTGACCCATATGATAAAACATTAATAACGTAAAAAGATTTATAAATTACGCGTTATAAAGGTAAATCAAAATCTAATTTTGAGCTGAGGAAATGTTACATATTTTACACACTGTCGTCACGGCAGCTTTACATGGATGTAATTACCAACATAACTCACAAGGGGACACAGTAGATCTGTCTTTTATTGGCTCGGAGGCTGTAAGCACTGTTATTTATTTATTTTGTCACTTTTTCTCCTCCTATTGCATATAATTTAGTAAATTACTATGTAATTCAACATCAATTATGTTATTAAATGTTTGTGAAAATTGGTTGGCGCTCTATTTAACCATTTAAACGGTATTTTATACCAATTATTTGTGCATATTTTAGGGTCTTTTGCATATTCTTCCCATGCTTGTTTGGAATTTGTTTAAGTTCTCTGGCTTCTCCCCACATTCCAAAAACGGGTTTCTTACCATAACTGAAGACTCTTAATCAGTGGTTCTCCAACTTTTCCTCCCATGTAGCGCCTAAAAAAGTAGTTAGCTCTTCGAGGTACCACCGTCATGACCAACATTAAAACACAGTCGTCCAATTGTAATGAAAAAAAAAAAGACAAATGATATTAC
>CAAKHF010011377.1:48899-66953 GCA_901007745.1 Hippocampus kuda
GTGCATAATACTTTGTGTATCAAACCTCAGTGAGCAGATGCTCCGAATAGTTAAATTCCATCATTCTGCCCTGGCACGAACCTATTCCAACTTATTTCGGGCGTTAGGATTGACACATACGAATAATAAATATTGATAATCAAGAGCAGATTTTCCCATTCAGACATCCAATCAGGCAGCAGCATTAAGAGGAAGAAAGTTTGTCTTTGTGTGCGGCGTGGAGTGAGGGGGGACTTGTCACATATTCAGGAAGGCTTGCGCAACCATTGCAGAAACGCTGACAAAAACACACCATGTGCACACACAGCAAGTGCAGGCCTGCCAGCGTTGGACAGCGTGACGCAACAAAAATTAGCTGCTATTGGGGCTGAGAAATGTGATGATTGTGGTCCTGACTCGTTTCGGAGCGGATTGGAGAGAAGACATCAGTCTTGACAGACATCACAGAGTCATTGGTCAGGATAATCTCTTCAAGATATCCAACAATTTGGCCTGGGTGGCGTGTGGAAACTCAAATTTGACCTGATTATCAGTCTAAGCAGTTGAGACTGAATTACTGCTGTCAGGACCTGTGTTTGTGTTTCTGTGGTTTGATTTGCTTTTCATTTTGTCATGTTTTCTTTGTGTCCAGCTCCCTCAGCCACTCGTATCATATCCAGGAGTTCCTTGTTGTCTCATCACTTTGTTTTTATTTAGCTCCCTGATTTCTGTCTGTCTTTGTCAGGTTGTTATTGTTCCTGTCAGTTCTTGTCACGTCTCTATTTGTGAGTCCATTCTCAGCTTTGGTTACTGACTTTCTGTCTTGTCTTTTTTTGGACGTCTACTAATTTCTTTTTTTTTTTTTTAAATTCCATGAGCTTTTGTTTTATTTTTGGAAAATATTGTTTTAAATATGCCCTGAGCTCCTGCCTTGCCTCGCTGCTTCCATGGACTTTTTGCTGTCACCACAACAACTCACAACAAGGAAAGAGTACGTGCCATTTTGCCTCAGTTGCTTCAACGTACGATTAAGCAGTAATTCAGCACACAGCTGACCAATTATTTCGTTATTATGCCCACCATTAAATTTGACTAAATCCAAAGCTTTACTCTTGCCCCTTCTCGACATGTTTTTGTCGTCCACTATTTGTAACATAGCCTTATTGGTTTGTGTGACAATACAGAGACAACAATTTTTCCTAATGCTGTTGCACAATTCTTGTTTCCTAGAACACTGAGCTGTCTATTTGGGGATTTTTCTTTGGAGTGTGGACCGGGTCTGATGAGGTCACCAAGAGACAAGCAGCAATATTTGTGACCACTTTTTGACTTAATCATTAGTGTTCCAGTCCTCCTATCATTTAAGTTAATGTGTTTGCAAAACAAAACATATTTTGGATATCTCTTGCACGGGAGCAGCCTGGCTTGCCGATGCGCTGCTGCTTGGCTGCTCTCAGCTCTTATTTTGGGACGACATCATCGAGATGAAAGGGAAAGTCGTCTGGGAAATGACTTTATGGTCATTCTCGAACGGGCTGACACAGCAGAATGATGAGACAAAATTGTTCTTTTTACTACGGCACAGAAGGTTGTTTACTCCGCTTTTATTTAGCACTGTAGGGAACAAAATTAGCAGCACATTAGTTGAATTAGTAGTTGCCCAAATACCTGCCCGATAAATCTGCTTCTGAGGCTTTTCCAACCAAAGGACGGCAGAGTCCAACGAAGACAATGCTGACAGGCTGCCTGTGTGCTGTGATGAAATAATGCCTGTGTGCTGCTGGCAAGGCCTGATTACTGTTTTACTTGCCTGCTCTTTTTATAGCCAAGCTCTTTGTGTTTTGAATGGTAGCAGAGCAACCGCAATGGGCGTGCTTGTGAATATGCTCAAGCACATGCAAATGATATCTTCAGTTTTAAGTTTTGTATTGACATGAATATGTGTAAGGACTTTGTCCGGGTTATTGCTGTGGAACGTACAGTATATAGGCGGGACATCCGCACTGCGCTTTGTGGTTTTTAGTGTTATGGTTTGTTCCTTTAGAAGTGGAGCGTTAAAAACATTTCACCAGGCTTGCTTTGCTGCCTGTACGAGTTCAGTGCGGTGGTTGTTTGATACACTGTCGTCGGGGTCAGAGAAAAACCTGACTGTCTTTCTTTTTCTCTTGGCTCAGCAGCTGCATAAAAGTGAAACTAGAGCATTCTATTCTTGCAATAAAGAGGTTGTCTACCTTTTTTTCTTTCTTTTTCCCCATATCTCTTCTAAATGGTCTAGTTCATTTAGTCAGGAACGATATCGGGTTTCTGAGGAGCTTGCTGACGAGCTGATCATTTGAATCAGATGCGTTGGAGGAGGAAGAAATCTAAAACATGCAGGAAAACAGCCCTTGAGGATCCGAGTTGTCCAGCCCTGCAGTTGCAGAACAATTGAGTTAGTACCTACAAAGTTAGATGTCCCCAATGTCTTTTTTGGGGGAAAAATAGCACTGAAAAGTCATACAAACACCCTCCTTCATGAATAATGTCAAAAAACCTTGCTTGAGCTCAATTCAGTGAGCATTAACCCTGGAGAACCCAAGAACCCTTTTCTTCTTTGGAAAATGATGCATGATACATTAAATGACTGCTACATGTTCACTGAACACCAAAATATATGTTTTTTTCAAATATTCAATTCTTTAATCCTAATTTAGGATTAGGGCCAAATTTGACCCTTTGGGATTTAAGGGTAGCATTTGAGTAGCAGAATTTATAGGGGCCAAATTTAACCCAGTGGGTTCTCGAGGGTTAAAAGACTCATTTGGTAGTGCAGAAGACTGTGACTTGTACATAAGAACTTATTTGATGTTAGCAGAGGCAATATTTACTGCTAGCATTAGCTGCAGTGGCTAACTTTTTTTGTTTGTTTGTTTTACACTTGTATGGCCATTAATACTTGGCAAAGGATTTTGAATGAATCATTTCAATCTCAATTTTTCCAATTGGAATTCTGTTGCTGCTGTTTTGCCTGTGTCATACATTTATTTAAACCTCTTCAGGATCTTCAGGTGCAGTTGCGTGCATGGTTAGGCGTAATCTTTCACACATTTGTGTACAAAAAAGCTCTAAAAGGTGAGCTTGGGGTGTTGCTTCCATCTCTCCACTCCTTGGGCGTCAATTATGGCTTAAAATGTTTGCCCATGCTTATAGCATATGTGTATGAGGAGTTTGGTGACTGGGTGTGTAGTACATGTGTATATACCATACGTTTAACGCTTCTTTCCTGTATTCATTTGTGGGTTTCAAATGACAGCCGGAGTAGTGTTGATGACCGGACTTTGCCCGGAAAACGTGATCCTTTTCACCCACCCATGCATGTCCCCACCTTCCAAGTGTGTTATGTCACTACTAACATACCACTTGAAGTTGTTTCTAAGTGGAAGGGGGTCATATTGAAAGAGAGCGAGATCCAGGATTGAACACAATCTGCTCCAAGATGCTTGTCAACCTCTGATTCGATTTTGAGCCAATTTCAATGCAGTTTTAGCTAAATTAAAGTTTTGTGTGACTGAAGAGGAATATTTTTCTTGACTATTTTGGTTACATTGAAAATGCATCATGACTAAGGTACTTGAGGAGTGTTACACTGGTAGTTCTCCACTTTGGACTGGGCTTATAGTGTTAATTAGCAACACTGTGGAGTTGTCCCTGTGTATTTGGAACCAGACATGGACAAGTGGGCAGTGCTGTGGTGTGGATTTAGCACAGGCAAGGCCTCCCTTTATAGTGCCGTGGATATAAAAAGTCAACACTCCCCTCCCAAGTGCCAGCTTTGACTGTCTGTAAAAAAAAAAAAACCCAGATCATATACAGTGGACCATCCAAAGTTGAAACACAATTTCTTAGATGATGCCGGGTTACTTCCTGGCTGTTGTAATTTCAAAACTTAGCCAATACCGGCAATTCATTTCTGAAAGGCTTAAATTTGGGATGGAAAATGGATGAAAATTAAAACAAGTTTTTAAAAATTTGATTAATTGTAGAAAGATTAATAAATTAATCAAATAATCATTAATTGCAGCCCTAATATATAATGTATATGTATAATACACAAAAATAGAATAAATAAAAGTCCTTGTAAAAACATTTGAACCATTGGCTCATACAATTAATTGTCTAGGCGTTTCCATTCTGTTTTAAAAGTGTGCCCAACACAATGCCAATACGGTATTTATTCTCATTCGGGAAGCATTGAGGTGAACTGCAGCAATCTTTCTCTATGATTTCTTCTTTTCACTTTCTGCCCTGCCCACTTTTTGGCAGTGCTTCCACACAACAAACCACACATGCACACCCACTGTATCTTCCCAGTGTCTTTGAATTGAACCCTCCATTGTAACGTCGTGTCGATTTTCTGCCGCAGGCTAACCCTTAAATCAGGACTCCTTATTTATTCCACGGGGAGCCAACGTGACAAAGCCTCCACTGAGTTGTGCTTCTGTAGTATGGAGGGAACAAAAGTGTGAATGGAATCGCCATGGATCAGCAATTCAAACTTATGCGAACAGGAACAATGGTGGCGCTGGAGTTGTTGCACTCATTAAGTCCCGTGACGTGCCTGTTGCTTGAAATATGCAAAAAATGTTTTATATGAAACAATGTTCTTCTTGTCTATCAACACAAGTTATTTGAAAGTCCATCAATTTCAGTGCATTGGCATGCTAACACTGACCGTTGCCTCCGTGTTTTAATTCCAGGCATTCGTCTGCCGAGATCAGGCGAAACTTCAGCGGCAACTATGGCTATTATCACAGACGGACAAACTCCAACGCCTCGACCACGACATATCTCACTGTGGTGAGTTGTGCTTTGTGTCCGCTGTGTTTGTCTATTTCCCACTTTTTCTAATTGAGAAAACAGACATCCTGCATGCATGCATTGGAAAGGGAACGAACGCTACACGACAACGAAAGAAATAGAGTAGCTGCAAAACGTAGTTGTCAAAAAGTTAAAAGGATGAACTCTTAACGGAGTATGTTGGGCCTTTTTTGGGACTTTTGGGATCGCCACATCGAGAATGTTAAGCGATACCGGACTGAAAGGGCTCACTTCCTGAGTCCAATGAAACAATCTCCCACTAAGATCAATAATACAGGTGGTACCTTGAGATACGAGTTTGATTCAATTCCTGACCACACTCAGATCTCAATACACTTGCGTCTCTATTTGTCTTTTCCCATTGAAATGAATCGGGATGCAATTAAACCCTTCCAGCCATCTAGTGGGGATTTCTGCAGCGCACTTGATTTTGCTCATATGTCAAGATAAATATTTGTCAAATGATGGCTCCTATCTCAACTACTAAGTCAGGGCAGTCATATCTCAAAACACCACCGTGTGCAAATTTCTCCATTGTGGGACAAATAAAGGTTTTCTTATCTTATTTTCATTAATTTGTTTCAGTAGCACTATAGACAGTTCTGGCTTTGAATTTTGGGCTTCCTCCCACATGCCATAAACAGGCTGAGTGAAGATTCTAAACTGTTTGTACGCCGGGCCGACCCATGAATATTGAAAATATGCATGCACAAAAACACACAAACACACACACACATATATATGAAAATAAATTAGAAAAAGAAATCGTTAAGTATACAAAGGTGGCACGGTGGTCGACTAGTTAGCACGTCAACCTCACAGTGCAGAGATGCAAGGTTAGATTCCGTCTCCGGCCTTCCTGTCAATATCAATATGTATACCCTTCTTCACACTTGGGAGATTCCGTCTGTAAAATTGGCAACAAGCTGAGCGACTCCGGCTCTGTGAAGCTGACGGGATGATGCGCAGTAATCCGTTGGAGGGATTTGTTCCCACTCTCGCTCCTGTGAACCCTCTTCTTCTCACTTTTATTTTCTGTTGCCACCCTTCCTCTCCACATTCGCCGACCTACATCTCGCTCAAGTCGACCGAGTTTTCCAAAGCTCCGAGGCGGCACTCCTGACACTCACGATCAGTGACTGAGTGTGCTCCATACCTTTGATTCCGCCCCCTGACACACACACACACACACACACACAACACACATACACACTCTCCCCAGTGAAGATCCTTGAACGAGTCAGCTGACAGGCTTTAGGGAGGATGCCTCGCACCATTCATCTATTTTGCAGCTCATGGCGGCGTGCTACACGGTTAATCCTTAACCTGCTTGGGAAGTGGGTCAGAAGCTAGGCTTGATGGGGGTCTGCCTACCTTGCAGCTTACACGGGCAAATCTTTAATATGGCTGGATTTGGGATGTGGGAGTGGGATTTTTAATACCATAATCTCTGGCATGATCGTTTGTTTGTTTTCGGAATTCACTCCATGGCTTTTTCTCAATTTTTTTTTTTTTTTTACAACTCTCATGACAAACAGATCCATCCATCAATTTTCAGTAGCGCTCGCTCCTCGTGATGTTCGGAGGTGAGCTGGAGCCTATCCCAGCGAGAAGCTCTGTACACCCTGGACCGGTCGCCAGTCAGTCGAAGGGGACTTATAGACACACACATTCACACCTTTAATTAAGTGTCTTCACTCTACCTATTTAGCATGTTTTTGGAATGTGGGTGGTCGTCAGGGTACCTGGAGGAAACCAACGCAAGCGCAGAGAGAACATGTCAACTCTCCACAGAAAGGCTCAAGCGGAAAATTGAACCAGAACCTAAGAGCTGTGAAGCAGAAGTGCTAACCACTAGGCCACCGTGCTTAAATTAACAAGAAAAGTTGCATGTGTGGATGTGCGCGTGTATGGTTTCAGTTAATGGATGAAGGGAGGGCGTGCTGATGTCACTTCCTCTTATGCCTTGCGGTTTGTCTGAAATCTCCTGTTAGGTGGGTTCAAGGCTCAATTTATAGTCTTTACGTCAGCCAAAGAAATGCATGATTTCAGAATGTCGAACCCTGATCCGCTGTGCTTTCCAGCTTTTAGGAATATGAGGATAATATTTAAGAGGATCTGCATCATGGCTTAGTTTCAATAAAAAGAAGCCAGTGCCTTGCAGTGTAGGTGCACACTGTCACTTCTCGTATCCGGCATGCGCCATTTTGCGCGCTTCCCCTTTTGAGTCACTTTTCACTTGTCAGCGGGGTAAGTGCACAGCGTTTCTCTATTAGCACAAATAAGGATGACCATGCTCAAATTGTTTGGATGCTACTTCAGTTGTTGAAATGATCACATTTTGCTGGCGCTGTCATATTGCTTGTTGATCTTCTTAAATCTTATGTATTGAGCTTTTTCAACAGACTTTTTCTGAGTTTTGCTTCACCTTTTTAACCCTTTTCGATCCACAGCCAATACACAGACAATACTAAGAGTCCGCGTTGCTCGCACATAGCAACGTGCAGTGATCAGAGGCATGCATACATTTGCATTTATTTCTTCTAGTTTGCCGCCACACTTGAAACTGAGTCGACGGCTACTATGCAGACAGTGTTGTTGACCTGTCATCAGAATAGAACCTTTAAGCTTGCATCTGCTCCCAATGATCTGCCCCCTGAGCATTAATACTCACACCTTGCCTTACAATTTGCTGCTCAAAAACATGCCGAAGGATGAACTGATGTGCAGCAACACGTCTGTAGGTAAATGGAATTTACTTGGCGCTCAATTGTTGGCTTGAAGCGGTGACTCATCATGTTATGTTTCTGCAGTTATTTCTCCCTCTTCTCTGTCTGTTAACTGAGTTGAGGTATTTTTACCGTTCCATTAGCACTCTATTTTTATTTCATCTCATCCTCCATTTCCAATCTCAGCCTATCACCTACAGTGCTCAACATGGAAGTGGAACCCGTTTGAAAAGTGAGCTTTTGATCCACTACTCAAGGTTCGAGAAGCTTTGTGAATTCTGCAGTTGGACGTACAGACAATTAACAAAAAATAACGCAGAAATAACGAGGAAAATACCTTTGTAAATAGCTATTAAAAAATAGATGAATTATAAAAACAAGTGCAAATACAAACGTGAATAGTGTTTGACATGACAATATAAATCATCGTAGAAAACAATAACAATATTACCTTTGCGCGATTGCGTGACCACAAGAACAATTGGAATTGGAACAATGCAAGTGAATGCAAAGAAGTGGATTAATTAGTAAATTAGAATTTACTTCATCGAAAACACAGCCTTGCTAGATTTTGCGTGTACTTGTTTTTGCAGCATTAAAAGTAAGTACACAACTTTTGTGTATTTTGTAGTAGTAGATACCGTAAGTTAATTTTGGTTCTGGAAGGAAACTGGGTGTTCTAAAAAAAAATCGGTTGGGGTGTACAGGTACTCATTTGGATTGGATTGGATAAAACTTTATTGTCAAATGTACTGTATGTGTAACATGTAACATACAGCACAGATGAAATTTCTTCCCTCTCACATAAAACAAGAGGAGCCGCTGCGGGTGTCCGCGCCGCTAGCAAAAGAAAAGTTCAGTTGTGTTTAACTGTAGCACATGTAACACTTTCAGAATGAGTGCAAAGTGTGTATTGCAAAGATGAGTCACACATCATACTTTTTAAATTATTCTAAATTGTTACACAAGTTTAAAATGAAGTTAACCTCTCTTTTCTACCCACAAGCTTGCTGCTGTAGGCTGTAAATTTCCCCAGTGTGGGACAAATAAAGGATATCTTATCTTATCTCTTATCTTATCTTATCTTATCATGTAAAAACAAGAAAACACACCACCTTAACTTTGACCTCGGCGTCTTACAAAATTCACAGTTTCAAGTTATTTGGCTTCATCTTCTGGATGACATTGTCCTGTACTGTCCGCTGATATTTCCGACATCATTTAATCTTCGTCTTGTCATTAGCGTGCTCACTTTCCACGTCCAATTTTTTTTTTGGGGGGGGGGCTTTGTTTCAAACGCACCTGCTCTTTATGTATTGCCTCCCCCCTTCTGTGGTGTTCTTTTAAGTGACACCTTGAGTTAGGTTCATTGGTTTTATAGATGATTTTGGATGCTATGTTCCAAGCCCTAACTCTCTCCTGATGAAAGACTCTGTGCAGAACATACAGCAAGAATGACTGAGTTGTACTGTTCGAGGTTTCAGCTAAAAATAGAACCGTCTGTCTCATGCAAGCCATTATGCTCCAGTTTTTCTCGTTTGTTTTTGTTGGACAGGTAAGAGGTAGCAGAAAATGACCTGTTTTCTAAGAATAGTCAAATAGTGTGTTTTTTTGCAATCCTCATTAAATGAATCACTCAAGTGACTGCTACTCTGTCCTGTTGGTTCTAGTCAAACTGATGAATGTGTGTTGGTATATTGGTTGGTATATATACAAATCCCGATATTCATGCTCTGTCAAATGTAACCGTAAACCGTAACGGCGACTCAAACTCAAGCATCAGAACTATGAGGCAGACACAAATTTTCAATGTTGCTTGGAAACATACCGTTGAGAAGAAAAAAAAATAATTTGCTTCTGTTTGTCCTAAACCTCTCGATTGGGTTCCTCAGCCACAGTCATATGACGCGGTGGATCCTTTGGACCTGGAGGAATTCCTGATGTCGCAGCTCCGCAACGGCGACTCCGCCCTGATGCAGGAGCTTGGCGATTTCCCCGACGATGACCTGAAGGTGGAACTGGTGGAGAAGGAGTGTCGCACCGTCCGGCACCCCGTCCCTGACGACGGGTGGGTCACCACCTCACATACGTGAGACAGTAGAGGAAATTGTACAATAGGATTGCTAGGTTGCCGGATAGATAGATACACCCAGGCAGAAAGATTCATCTTTTCAAATCATATCGAGACATCTTATTAAAAAACATCAAACATGTTGATCTGATTGGAATATAAAAGTTAAGGCTGCAGAAGAAAATATGTTTGCCTGCTTTCTGTCAAAAAATGTGAAAATGTACACTCACACAAGTAAATACTTTGGATGAAAAAAGTCTTTATATGCCACATTTTTGTTATATAGAAAATATTATTTTGTTATATAAAAAGATATTTTCCACAATTAATGTGACCCAACTGAAAACAAAAATAAAAAACTGTCAAAGCAGGGAGGTAAAAATAATGTACTGTGTTAATGGCATTGCATAC
The DNA here is from genome assembly GCA_901007745.1 of Hippocampus kuda. Taxonomy (NCBI): domain Eukaryota; kingdom Metazoa; phylum Chordata; class Actinopteri; order Syngnathiformes; family Syngnathidae; genus Hippocampus; species Hippocampus kuda. The sequence goes on from CAAKHF010011377.1 coordinate 58,947, forward strand.
TAGAACAGCTGAACTTGATTTGAGGTTAATCACAGGCACTTTACATGAGTTAGAATGTGATTGGTGACTTCTGAACACAGCTACACTCTGTTACAAAAATGTGTGCACCTTTGATTATTTCCCTATTTTGGCTTCCCTTCTATTAAAAAAGTTTCTTTTTTTTTCATTTGAGTCATGCTGGTTGTAAGTCATATTAATGGTGGAAAAAGTCGAAAAAGATGATCACAATAACGCGGCATTGAGCAAGAATGTGAAGAAGGTTTACACCCACCGAGCTTTTCTTCCTGTCAGTGTGTTATCATTCCATCTTGTCTCTATTTTGCAGAGTGGAGTTGGATCCCCACGTGAGAGATTGCGTCATGAGTTACACCCAACCTTGGCTTGTGGTGTCTAGAAGGTCTGGCCTTTTAACTCTTCTCATTCCCTCGACTTTCACAAATATCTTGGCTTTTAAAATGATGAAATTGGCTGGGGAGTTGAATTGGGGGTGGGGAGTGGGGTGCAGGGATAACACGAAGCAGAATTTGCAGGCTTTTGGATGATATTCTCACCAGAGAAAAGAACGACTGCAGACACTTAAGAGGTGACATATGTTTGTGAACAGGAAAACGAAATACATGAGAGAGGCCGCTGAATACTGCACACCTCTGATTTGAGACATTAACATGGCCGCTATCTTAGTTTGCAAGACTTTGATGTATGGTTATCTCCGCCGATTACAAGTGCAGAGGTGTATCAGCTGTAACCATGCGTGTTGTTTCCAGTGTGTGCATCACTCGCTAACTGTGCGTGGTTGTGTGTCCTCAAAGGTGCCAAGGTGATGGCTGGAGTGCATATTCGGATCGGGCCGGCCTGCACAAGCTCCTTCAGAAGCAGACCTTTGAGTCTGACGTCCAGTCACTCAAAGACAACACGCCAGTAAGATCCAGGACACACTTTTGCAGGAATTGGCAATCGTTCGTGCTTAAGTGCCACATTTGATTTTTAAAACATAGATGGGCCTGATCATGTTTTGATGAGGGAAGAAAATACAGTAGTTCAAATGTATTTCAAATACATAAAACCGGTATAATTAATTATAAATAATTATGTTGCTTATATTTATTTTTACCATTTTTTAATCAAATAAAATAGTTAAATGTGTCTAGTCGGTATATACAATTGATAAATATTTTACATATATATATATATATATATATAAATATCAAATTATCGTGTTAATTGAGAATAATTAATTAGTTATATTTAGCGCATTGTTTTTTTAATCGCGTCAATCTAAATTTTAATCTCTAACTTTATTGTGTCTGGAGGTGGATTGACTTTTTCTAATATCCCTTTAAAACGAAAATAGGGCTTTCTCAGCAATTTGTAGATGAGATTAAAATACAGATTAATTAGATCAATTAATGACAGATCATAATTAATTAATCTCACCTTTTTTTAATCTCTTGACAGCACTAATATATAAATAATAATTTTGTTTTTGTTTTTTAACAAAACACTGAGCATTCTTATCAGAAAAACTCAGTGCTGCTCTGCTTACTGTTTTGCCCAAGATGATCGTGTCATATGTAAATAACTCGGTGTGAGGAGTTTTTTTTTTTTTAAACATAAATCAGCACGATTGTTATGTAGCAGATGACCGGAAGTGCAGAACAGCTCACACAGACACAAGTCCCACTACCACTAATACCAATACTGTATTTACTTTTGCTTTTTAGTGTTTAATTTCACATTTGATGGGTAGGAAGGAACTCCAGAAAGCCAACTGTGGTATTTGCGTATAAGCTAGTCAGCAGCGATCAGCAAGTAAATATTTCATACCATGTCCCCGCAAGCTGCTCAAACTCATCTGTAAGAGCATTGAGACTTGAGGGAACTTCAGCTCGAGATAATAACCTCTGTCATGCAAGCAAGAAGTTCCACTCTTGACTCATTCATGTCCTTCTACATTGTGTAATCCCCTGACTTGCCTCTCAGCTGTTGTGTCACGCTACTATTGTGTTCGTCACTTCAAATTCTCCATGCGCCCGCCAGACTTGAACACGACAATAAGTCTAGGTTAATATCCAGCTCAGCTCGCCAATCATGGTCAAACCCTGGGTTGCGGGGAATTGCTGGAGCCTATCCCAGCTGACTTTGGGCGGAACTGGTTGCCAGTCAGTGGCAGGGCACATATAGAGATAAATTACCATTAACACCCACATTCACACTATCTCTGAGTGGGAACTGATCCCACGCTGCCGGCACACAAGTCCGGCGTGTGTAACACTGTACCATCAGCGACTCCCTGAGGATTTATATATTTTTTTATTTCTGTATGGCTCTACAACGCGTGCGTAGTCAGTGAACTCTAATTTGCTGCCTTTGATTCAAATTTGTTTGTGAGGAAGCGGGCCTGAATTTTATTTCGAGCAGCATGACAGTCCATACTGATCAAGGCTTGAGAGGGAGACAACACAGAGGGGTGGAGGTAGGGTTTGAAAGAGGACAACACCGCTGTGTCTTTCTGCTGGAGTAGTGAGGCTGGGTAATATGAAAAAAAACAAAACATATTTTTTTTGCCACAAAAAAATCAATTTCTGATCTTAACTAATTTTTGCCCTTGGTTTTAACAAGTTTGGTGAGTGTTTTGCAAAAATACCAAAAGAAATAAAACCCATGCACACATTTAGACTGCTCTTTGTGCTCGATTTGCACTGGGTATGAAAATAGGGCCTGTTGTGTTTGGAATGAAAAAAAAAATGCATTTGTATTCACCTCTTACTCTGCCTGCCACTAACGTCATTTTCTGTCCAGTGATTGACGGGTGGTCCGTCAAGGGTGTATGTATCGCACTTTTCAACCTTAAGTTACCTATGAACAGGATAATGAAAACATGGTTCTTCATGTTTTAGTGAACTATCTTCTTTTAATTACTTCCTAGTTCCCTTTATTGGCCCTCAACTGAGATTGGGTGCCAAGTTCCCATTCTCCTTTGTCTGAAATTGCCCAACGCTCGGCCTCTCAGCCTTAGGCAGCGCCAGCCAATCGGAGTCCTCGCCAACCCTTTAACCCACTCTTGTCAGTCCATCTCTGCCAGAGCCGCTTAATCACCCAAACCAAAAAGGCCTTTATTGGAGTCGCCAGCTTCCCATGATCTGCATGCCAGATAGAGTGTGACAGTAAAAGGAAGAACGGGGCGATTGTCCTTCGGCACGTCACAGTCCGTTTTGCTGTCACGGCTTCTGGATCGTGGTGCGATGCACAGACAGTTCTTGACAGAGGGAATATGGGATTGACGTGTGACGGGAGCAAAAGAGACAAGGACAGCCCAGGGGCTAGCTAGTATGGCGGGAGGTTCAAAGACAAGAGCAGCATGGCTATGCCTACGGATACTGAGTAATTCAATATGATGACACCATTGCCCTCCTGAGAGACTTCCAACATGTGTGCAGCGGTTATTAATTGGCATTAAGTCTAATGACCATCAGGACCGACAGCTCAGTGGTTTAGTGGTTAGCACAACTACCTCAAAATTGTGTGTTTGAATCCCAGCACGGCCTTCCTGTGGAGAATTTACATGTTCTCTCCATGCTTGTGTGGGTTTGCCCCAATTTCCATTCACATTCCTGAAACATGCGTTCGGTCCACGAAGTAATGCAAATGAAACACATGACCAGTTCCGCAAAAGATACAAATATAAATGGGCACATTTTTAAGTAGCATAAGGCGAACAGGCAATGTACTGATGTGACTGACTATTCGTTCATAGCAAGCACAGACATGCTAAATGTTCAATTTTGGAACTGTTTTTAAAGTATACTTTGCCAGAGCTCCTTTGTGTTTATTTGCAGACCACAATCTTTTCACCTTGGCAAAAGTTTGTGCTTCCCTCATTGCCTTTCGAGTTGGCACTCTCTGCAGAATAAGTACATCCCGCTCATACAGTATCCCATCCCCTCGACATTTTAACTCCTCTTTTGTTCCCTCCATTGTCACATTCACCCGCATCAGCTCCCTTCCATCCTCTTTCTTTCAACCTTTGACCCTCCCACCCTCTCTTTTTGCCATCTGCCCAGGTCAAGTCTCCGACTCTAGCGAGGTTGAATGATGACTCTGGCCGCACGCTGACCTCCTCCGACTTCAACTTGCGCTGTTTGACTCCAGATCAGAGGGTGGCCGGGCTGCTGGCCTTCAGCAGTCCCGAGGAACTGGACCGCTTCAACCAGGAGAGCCGGCAGGGCAATAGACACCCTGAGCTTTTTGCGCTGTACCCACCCGCTGACGAGGTGAGGCCTTGGCCATTACTTTTAGGGGTGTGCATTTTTCCAATAAAAGATCAAAACATATTTGGATACATGGGATGCGATACGATTCAACAATGGATTAATTAATTTTATTTTTCTAATGATTATTTTTTAAGTGCAATTAAACATTTTACAATTCCTATTGTTTATATTTATTTATTTGGGTTTTGTTTTTTTTCTTTTTAAACCCCTACCAGATTATATACTCACTTGCTATTTTTTATATACTCATTTGCATTCTTTGCCATGAAAGAAAGGAAAGGGGAAAAAAAAAACAACTGTGCTTCAGTGTAATATAAAGCATTTATTCATCATTGAACGAGTCTAACTTGATTTTTTTAGTAACACTGTTGCTGCTTTCAAAACTTAACATGCCGCTGAAGGGAATCGGTGCTGGTATCGATTAGCAAACTCACACAAGGACCACACAAGCAGCCGAGCGGCTTTCTGTACAGCAATGAAAGTGGCATGTGACCACAATTGCATTTTGACAGATCGCACCAAAATCGTTTAGTAGCCGCCAAAATTAATTTGTGGCACAGGTGAATGTGGATGTGCAGAACACTGCAGCTGTAATGTTTTATTTCAATTTCAATGACATCATTGATTTATGAGCAAATTAAACACTGGCTGATCCAATCCAAAATCAAGCGGTAATGCATGTCGTAGACTGTGCCAAAGTGTCAAACAAATTACCTCTTGTTGCAAAATAAAGTGGTATTTTTCTTACCTAAAGACACACATTTAGCAACGGAATCCGTCTAACTCCTGCTCTTTCTTGCATACTTTCCAAAAGTAATACTTCTCTCGTTTTCCAGGAAGACGCAGTGGAGATCCGACCCGTCCCCGACTGCCCCAAAGAACACACTGGAGACCGCATCCTGATCCGATGCCAGTCCATCAAGTATGTTGAACATTTCTGGATGACTTCAGCAGCAGATGGTCGTATTAATATGAAAACGAAGGCCATTTTTTAAACTCATGCATTGCACATTCTTGGATGTTGTGTCCATTTGTGGCTCCAGGCAGAATACTTGGCGGCTGTTGCATCCGCCCCCACCCCCACCTCACACACACTAATTTACAGCATCTCCTCACTCTCTCAAAGCATTTAAAAACACACAAACACAACCTTGTCCTCCTTATAACCCACTGACGTGACAGATGTTTGTATTTCCTGAATTCATCCCCTCATTTCACATCACAAAGTGCTTCCAGATACAACAAAGACTCAAAGCAGTCACACAGAGCAGGGAGAAGTAGAATAGAAATACGATACGGGAATAGCACCAGGCGAAACATCAATTAAATATCAGCACGTTCCAGCGCTGGAGTCATTTCTGAATGATTCTTTTCTTCTTAGGTTCGAGATTGACATCGAGCCCATATTTGCCACCATGGCCTTGTATGACCTGAAAGAGAAGAAAAAGGTAAGCAAAGTGACTCGAAACAATCACCATGACCTTGAGCAGACAATGCAGACACATCACAACAAACCAACTTTGAGCTATGGCTGTTTGCATGGTTTGGAGGATGGATTTCGCTGGGAGGTTTTGTGGGTGAAGAGGCTGGAAGGATTTAGCTTGTGCTTAAGAGCTGGTGGAGATAGTGTGATGGGGTTTTATGCCAGTGGCCTTGCCCTCTTCTGACCGCCCTGTCAAGGAGAACTGATGCTGATGACTCTGATTTTGGCTGAAGGGTAGTACAGGGCACAAAAGCAGTGATATGTAATAACTGGAGACCTAAAAATAACTATTTTTATTCTACACTTGCTTGTCATGAGGAGATCGGCCATTCAAACCTCTGTTCTTGTATTAGCATTCCTGTTCAGAGTTATGTGGAGCACTTTTTACAAATTTTGTTTTACTGTACACCTGTGATCTATCATTTAGGTGGACCGGCAACAACTCCTCCCCTGGTGTTAGCATTAGCACTAGTGCTAACATTACTGTCATGCGCTCATAATTAGACTTCTATAAACTGGAAATTGGTGGACCATCACGGACAGAGCATCTTTCTAATATTACAATTCAGTGTTGTGTACAGTGCTTGTACAAACTTTGCCCCATACATAAACTTAAGTAATAGTCTATAATATTGGTGGACGAGCAAGGATAGCTCTCATGTTAGGATTAGCACAGACCCTAACTTGACTGTGTATGCTAGTACATCAAAGTTTGTCACACTAAAAAGAAAGTGTTTTATAATAACGGTGCACCAGCCCGAAACCTTATGTTAGTAGTATTGATGCTTGCGTTCCCATTCGGACTTTTGTGCAACGCTTGTAAAACCTTTTTTCGCATGCTAAAATTAAGTGGTCTATAATATTGATGGACCAGCCAGGACACCTCTCACATTAGCTTTAGTATTGGTAGTAGCATTACAGTATATTTGTATGCAGCGCTGTACAATTTATTTATTTATTTATTTCGGCTTGCAAATTCACTCTGACACCTATGCACAACTCTGAAAGTGATTGTGTTCGGACAGGTAAAGTGCATTCCGCACCCTTTGATTTCCGAATGCTGCCAGCATTGTGCACTGTGGAGGCGTCTAGTGTATGCACGAGCAGTCCGTTTTTCAAATTTGAGCAACGCTTGGAGTTTCCGAATGGTCGGAGTGAAACATTGCATGCTCCGAGCACATTTCCGAATTCGCCCTTTGTCACGCATGAAAACTCTGAGGGCTATACTATAAATGGACCAATATGGCCATCCATCATTTTGGGCTGGCAATAGCTTACTTACTGTAGGCTCTCTTACCTGGTGAATGCAATGTTACAGTTACTGTTAAGGAGCTGTGAAATTGTGCATGAGAGAAACGGTTACATTTTTGCAGAACATTTTTTCCTGACCCATTTAGTGTTCCGCTTTCCTGTTGCCTTACTGCTCTTGTTTTTCCCCTCCAGACTACTACATCCCTCTACTGTACGTCACACTTTCTTCTGCTTTTATGCTGTCTGTTTGTCATTTCCTCGCATCCGTACCTCTTGTTTGCATTGTGGGAATTCTTGCGCTCGTGTTTGTTTTTTTGTTTTTTTTGAGCTCACAGTGGTTTTGTTGCTGTTTGGCATCTGAGAAATTGGCTACAGATGTTCACATTATTCCACATAATTCTCTCCTTATTAATCATGGGTCTGTGATGTGTTCCTGCTAAGTGGACGTACAGTGCTTGACCCAACAAGTGGCCTACAAAGTGCAACAGGAGAACCGCAAATATTGAAAATTTTGGAACATGATCCAATTTGTTCGAATGTTTAAACATTTTTCGTCCCACAGGAAATAATAGAAGGCAGCATGGGGGGGCTAGTGGTGGTTAGTTAGCATGACTGCTTCATAGTGCCGAGGTTCTGGGTTTGGATCTCTGGTTCCTGTGCCGAGTTTGCATGTTCTCCCGGCTTTCTCACACATTTCAAGAACATGCATGTTCATTGAAGACTCAAAATTGTGCATAGGTTTGAATGTGAACGTGAGTGTGCATGGTTGTTTGGCCGTATGTGCTTTATGTCATCTGCACAGCGAACCTAATGAGAATATGCTCTGTGGAAATTGGATTGATTTTATGATTTATAATTGATTGAGGGCGGCCCGGTAGTCCAGTGGTTAGCACGTCGACTTCACAGTGCAGAGGTAACGGGTTCGATTCCAGCTCCGGCCTCCCTGTGTGGAGTTTGCATGTTCTCCCCGGGCCTGCGTGGGTTTTCTCCGGGTGCTCCGGT